>JAQIUQ010006573.1:0-227204 GCA_030378365.1 Hybognathus amarus
AATTTGTAATCATTGTCAACGCACTTCTCAGGTGCAGGACCTAGAGCGGGCTAACTAGCAGGCTCATTGGTTCGTTCCTGGGAAGTGCTCAAACCAATCGGAGAGCGGCGCTGAACCCGCGCCCAATGAGCGGCACGACGCTCGCTGCATTACCGTCAAAGCCCGCCGAAAGGGGCGTGGCTTGAGTGTATAGTAAGCGCTCTCCGTGGGTTGGAACAAAGATTCATTTTGATTCAGCGATCTAATCGCCTGCCGTTGCAAGACTGAAGCCGTCGTCGTGACAAGGCACCTTCTAGCAAGCAAGAAGCCTGAAGAAGCCGGCCCCTGCCACCTTCAGCCGCCTCAGCGAGCTAGCGCCGTCCGACGACTTCCACTTGCTCCATCACAAAAGAGCGTGAGCGTCTTTTTAAAGATGTCTCGCATTTCCTGCGGCTCATGCCGCGCACCGCTCGAAGACGGAGACCGCCACCTCATCTGCCCTCTCTGTCTCGGGCTCTGAACATGCGGAATCGCCCTCGCCGATGGAGGATGCTCTCTCTGCGAGGCGCTGGCAATGTCTTCCCTGCGGGCAAGACTCCTCACCGCTGAAATCCGCCCAAGCCGCGCCGCCTCTGACTTCTCCGCGGAAGAAGAAGCGCCGCTCTCAGAGGCCGCCGGAACCTGCGATGGCTGTGTGTGGGCCGCAGCCGCCGCCCCCCCGACCACTCTCTCTCTCTCCACCCCGAGCTGGACCCCCCATTGCCGCCGAGTGGCCGCTCTGCAGCGTCCCTCGACTCTGAGGAAGAGAAAGAGTCGCCTTCGTCTGCACGCTTCTAACAGCGACGAATGGTCTTCACTGGGCTCTTCGGCGTCATGCTCCGCGGGACCCGCTCCGGCATCGAAGAGGACCTAATGCGCCTCCTGACTCTTGCCGTCGAGCGTCTGGGCCTCGACTGGTCACCACCACCCGAGTTACCACCGAACCGGATGGATGGAAAGTACCTGCACCGCGCCCCGCCCCCGCTGGCACCCGGTCCGCTCCTTTCCTGCCTGAGCTCCACGCCGAGCTCACTAAATCATGGAAAGCTCCTCTCTCGGCTCGGACCCGCTCTGATGTCTCCGCCTCGCTGCGCTCGGTGGACGGAGCCACCGAGAAGGGCTATACAGCGATGCCGCCCGTCGAAGATCTGGTCGCCGCTCACTTGTGCTCGCCCTCCGCTGGATGGCGATCCTCCCCTAAGCTTCCTTCTAAAGCTTGCAGAGCGTCCTCTACCTTCCACACCTGCGCCTATGCAGCCGCTGGCCAGGCCGCTGCAGCGCTGCACTCCATGTCGGTTCTCCAGGTGCTGCAATCCGACCTGTTGAGTGACATAGCGCAGAACGAGAGAGAATCAACGGCCGTGCGCTCAACGACTTAAAGATGCGCTGACGGACCTCTCCCCTTCGCGCCACCAAAGCTGCCGCTCAAGTGCTGGGAAGATGCATGGCCATCCTCTGTGTCGCCGAGAGACACTTGTGGCTCACGCTCACGGACATGAGCGAAGCTGAGCGCGCTGTCTTCCTCAACGCGCCCCGTCTCACCCTCTGGCCTCTTCGGATCTGCCGTCACGGGCATCGTAGAACGCTTTTCTGAGGTCCAGAAAGCCACCCAGGCCATGAATTTGTTCCTGCCTCGCCGGTAACACTTCTGCAGGCCGCTCTCGTGAGCCCCCTGCCAGAACGCCTCACAACGCCGCCCGCAGCAAGCTCAGGCCCATCCCCAGCACAGGCAGAGCGGCCGCCCTCGCCCTCGCTCTCGCTCCGACAGCCGACGCAGACAGGCTCCCCAAGCGCCCCGCACCGAGGTCACGCTGAAGCCTGATCAGCAGAAGTCCGCCTAGCACTTCTGGGGAAAAGACGGCTTCTTTCCGCCGCGGCCGGACCGCGTCAAAGTTTCACCCTCTGTTAGTCCCCGAACCTTCGCTGACTGCAGCAGCGAATCTCGCCGAGAACAAGCCGGTGACTCGACCCGCTTGCGAGCGACAAACAGCCGTTTTCACGGCTACCCAGAGAGTTCACATAAAGAGCATAAAAGCCTCAAGTGTAAAAAATGTGACCACAAGCACGTGTTCACTCACACTTTCTCCCGTGCCCCCCACAGAGTTCACTCCCACTCAGCGGCCTCCGTCCGCTCGAGTAGCAGAAAGCATAAGCACGCCCTCAAGCAGCGCGTGTCCCCCTCTGCTCGCTCTGTATCACGGCCCATAAGCTCCTCTCTGAGTGCAAATCCCGTTGCCACACACAGTTTACACGAGCACACACACAGTGTCCAGCCCGTTACATGCAGCAACCGGGACAGCACGGCCATTCAGCCTCTAGCAATATGCTTCAAAGCATGGGAAGCCATTCCCGGCATATCCCCGCTGGGTACTAAGCATTATAAAAGACGGCTACCAGTTACAGTTTCGCGCCGCGGCCGCGTGTTCCCGCGCCCGGCCCCTTTCTGTGGTCAGCCCAGCTGCCGCGAGCACGCTCCGCACAGAAATATCGAAACTGTTAACAAAAGGCGCGATAGAGAGAGTCCGTCCACCCAGAACCGAGCCCGGGTTTTACGGCCGTTATTCTCTGGTCCCCAAGAAAGACGACGGCCTCAGGCCGCATTCTCAGACCTCAGATTTCTGAACAAAGCTCTCATGACGAGATCATTCAGAATGCTGACGGTCAGGAAACTCCTCGCACATGTGCGCCAGGGGGATTGGTTCATCTCCCTAGATCTGAAAGACGCTTATTTTCAGATTCAAATACACCCTCGTCACAGGCAGTTTTTACGCTTCGCCTTCGAGGGCCAGGTTTATCAATACGCCGTTCTCCCGTTCGGCCTTTCCCTAGCGCCACGACACGTTCACGAAATGTATGGACGCGGCGCTCGCCCCTTCGAACCCAGGGGATGTGCATTTTGAATTATTTGGACGATTGGCTGATACTAGCACGTTCCAAAACAGAGCTTCTGTTCGCACCGTACAGTTCTTCTCGCTCATCTGGAAGCGCTGGGCCTCTCTGTCAACTGGACAAAGAGCGTTCTCCAGCCCAGTCAAACTATCTCTTTTCTGGGGATAGACCTGGACTCTACCACTATGAAAGCACGCTTATCCGCTCAGCGCACACGCCGCTTGCAGCGTTTAGCCGCTTCGTTCCAGATGAATACCCGCGTTCCGGTGAAAACCTTTCAGAGAATGCTGGGTCACATGGCCTCAGCTGCAGCCGCACTACAGCTAGGTCTTTTACATATGCGCCCCCTCCAATTCTGGCTAAAGACCCGTGACCCCGCCGCGAGTGGACCACGGGCCGCCAGCTAATCAGAGTCACTCAGGCATGCATTTCTGCACTACAGCCTTGGACGGTGACCGATTGGTTTCAACGGGGCGTCACGATGGGGTCCTTCTCTCACCGGAAGGTAATCTCGACAGACGCATCCAACACAGGCTGGGGTGCGGTCTGCCAGGGTCACCGGCCTCTGGCCGATGGTCGGATCGGGAGACCCCATTTCACATAAACTGTCTCGAGATGCTCGCGGTCGAGTATGCACTGTTGCAGTTCCTCCGCGCATCCAGGGTCACCACGTCCTGATTCGTTCAGACAACATGACAGTGGTATCCTACATCAACCGTCAGGGCGGGGTCAGATCCAGGAATCTCTTCCTGCTGACACGCCGCATTCTAGTTTGGTCCCAGAGTCATCTGCTCTCGCTCAGAGCGACGCATGTCCCGGGACACCTAAACGACGGTCCAGACATTCTATCCAGGAACCTTCTCTCTCCAGGAGAATGGTCCCTGAACCCTCTTACAGTCCAGTCACTGTGGCGCCTCTTTGGCAGAGCGGAGATAGATCTCTTCGCGACAGAAGAGAACTCGCACTGTCCGATATTCTTCTCGAAGAACGAGGACGCGTTAGCGCTAGAATGGCCATACCGCCCGCTCTATGCCTTCCCTCCCATCTCCCTGCTACCGCAGGTCATTCAGAGAATCAGGGAATTTCGCCACCCGGTGCTCCTCATAGCCCCGCGTTGGGAGAATCAGATTTGGTACCCGGAGCTCACACAGCTCTCTCAGACAGCCCCGTGGCCCATCCCGGTCAGAGCAGATCTCCTCTCTCAAGCCCGCGGCACAATCTGGCATCCCCACCCGCAGCGCTGGGCGCTTCATGCATGGGTGACCAACGATTACACGTTGATTTGCCAGAGGGAGTCTTGAACACGATCAAACACGCTGAGAGCGGCATCTACCAGAAAGCTCTATGCGGCTAAATGGTCTGTGTTTTCAAAATGGTGCACCGAAAAGAATTTGGACCCCCTTAAGTGTGAGGTCTCTTCTTTGCTTTCCTTCCTTCAAGATATGCTGGACAAGGGCAGAACCCCATCCACCCTGAAGGTTTATGTGGCAGCCGTCGCGGCCTTCGTTGGTCCCCGACGCGCCCAGTCTATTGGCAAAGACGAGCTGGTTATCCGCTTCCTCAGGGGAGCCAGGAGGATGAACCCCCCTCGCCCCCCTCGGTGCCGGTTTGGGACCTTTCAATAGTCCTCGAGGCCTTGAAAGCCCCCCCTTTCGAACCGCTCGAGTCTATTGACCTCAAATATCTCTCCCTAAAAGCCGTTTTTCTGATCGCTCTTGCCTCAGTTAAACGAGTGGGCGACATTCACGCGCTCTCTTCGAACGCGTCGTGTCTTCGAGTTTGGCCCTAACGACTCCGTAGTCATTCTCAAACCCAGACACGGATATGTGCCTAAGGCGATTGGCACCCCATTTAGAGCACAGGTGATATCCTTATCGGCTCTGCCCACCTCTGATAGCGAGCCCAATGCCAACCTCCTCTGCCCGGTCCGGGCGCTGAGAGCGTACATTACACGCGCTGCCACGTTCAGACGTTCTGAGCAGCTGTTTGTGGCGTTTGGGGGACGCACAAAAGGCTTGGCCGCTTCTCGGCGTCAGGGCTCACTCCACTCGAGGCATGGCCTCCTCGTGGGCTTGGTCCTGTGGTATTTCTATTCATGATATCTGTGTGGCCGCGGGCTGGGCTTCCCCGTCCACCTTTATCAGATTTTCATATCTTGGAAGTACCGGCCTTACAGGCTAAATTACTAGCGGTCTAACCCGCCGCAGCGTCTAGCCACGCTTTATGGGGAATCCTTCAACCGGCTAGCCCCTTGATCTTCCCCCTCCATTCTATGGAAACTTCCTATACTATGGCCCGCTATGCCGGCCGCCTCTTTAGGCCTCACATTCTCATATAAACGGCTTCTGCCCTTTATTATTATTTCTCCACTATTGCTCCCTCCACCCTCCCGGGGATGCTTGTGGTGACTGACCGGGCAGGGCGTTGACCAGGGGTTCCCGGAGCCGTAAGCTAGCTTACGCAATACGAGAGAACCTCTCGTAAGAGAATCGAATCGGTTACCTAACGTAACCTCGGTTCTCTCTAGATGAGGGAACGAGTATTGCGTTCCCGGCCGTGCCCGCTCTAACAGCGATTCGCTTCATCACTATAAATCGTTGTTCCAACCCACGGAGAGCGCTTATATACACTCAAGCCACGCCCCTTTCGGCGGGCTTTGACGTAGTAAGCGAGCGTCGTCCGCTCATTGGGCGCCGGGTTCAGCGCCGCTCTCCGATCGAGTCTGAGCACTTCCCAGGAACGAACCAATGAGCCTGCTAGTTAGCCCGCTCTAGGTCCTGCACCTGAGAAGCGCGTTGACAATGATTACAAATTTTAAAAATTTTTGGCTTCAATTGTTCGGCAAAGAAGAATCTTTCCCAGTAGCGTAAGCTAGCTTACGCAATACTCGTTCCCTCATCTAGAGAGAACCGAGGTTACGTTAGGTAACCGATTCGTTTTCATGTATACTCCTGCGTTGTTGTCCACATTGACATGCAATTACACATGCAGAGGGAGCATGTGAAATCTGAGGGAGGGGTTCTAGCAGACCAATCACAGCACTTGTGTCCGTGTAAATTTGACGCGTTGTTACATTTTTTTTGGAGAGAGGTGTGCGTGCTACATACAATCAGAGCCCATCTAACGGAGAGCCTTGGCACTTCCTATTAGCCCCGTTGTCTATCATCTTGGTTGCAGTTCTATTAGAATTCCACTGGAGGTGAATTTGGGAGCAGAATGAATGGGAGTCTATGGGGCTAAACGGCTAAATGTGTCTCTTTCACCTGGTTGTCGTTAAATTAACATAGATTTTATTGTTGATTCCGCAAGGTCAATATAGATTATAGGCCAAAAGTCGAATGAACGAGTACTTATGTCCTTTCGATTTCTTACAGGTTAGGCCGTTGTTGGCCGGAACACGCTAGCATTCTGCTATTATGTGACGTCATCACATTTTTAAACAGATTTTTAGAGCAGATAACTTAAAAATGCAATTTTCAGCTGAGTGTATTATCTTACCCCTTCCTTTTGAATGCAACTTTCAAATTACTTGACCAAAAAATTACATCCTGAGAAAAGTGGATTTCTGGGGGTGAAACCCCATAGACTCCCATTCATGCTGCACTCGACTGAGAGCGCCCCCGCATGGACAGGGAAGTGTTACTGCAGCCAATCCAGAAACTGGAAGTAACTAGCCAGTGCCAATTCTCTTCAATTAAACATTCTCCGACACAACCTATGATGTAGCTACGACGTGAGTTTGACGCAGAAGTATAAATTGGGCTTAGGACATTTTTCAAAAAAATCTTCTTCTTTTTTCGTGTGATCCACATCCGACTGACATGAGGGTGAGTAAATGATTACAGAATTTAAATGGCTGAAAGCCTGAACTTTACAACATCACGTAAACAGTCGCTAACGGTTCATTTTATAGCAGTCTTGTGCATAGATTGAAGTCAGGTAATTGGAAAAAGAGAATAGAAAAAGGAAGACAAAATGACAGATGAAGGACAGGACCCCATGAGCCAGCCTCGTCTGTACTGCCAGAGTTTTCTTAGAGAAGGAAAAGTTGCAGAAAACTGCTGGTAGTACAGACAGGGGCGGACGATGGAGGCAATGAAACCTGCATGCACAAAACTGATGGGAAACTGTTCTCAGTGGCTGCACCCATCATGCAGAGCAGGAACAGAGGCAGAGATGGGGAGGAGGAGGGTCTCAGGGCCAATAGGTGGGAGAGAAGTGTTACAAAACAAATGTAATAAAAAAAAAACATTTTGAAACTCATTAAGCATGCCACCATGTCAGTAACGCTCATTTCACACTAGATGCGTGTAGCAGGAGCAGAGTAGAAGCGGCAGTGCCGTGCAGCATCTATTTTTGCTTCTCAGCTCACGCTCAGTTAAAGCAACACTGTATTATTCATGACTGACATGAAAAAATTATAATTTTTACATAGAAGAATATAAGTTAGGTCTATTGTGTTTCACATAGTCCCAATATGACTTTAATCAGTTTGTAAATGTAAGCATGTTCAACCAATTTATATTATAGCTTAAAAAAAAACATGCTAAAACAAATTTATATCAAACTACACATAGTTAATAAACTACATTTATATAAAATGATTTATTTTTAACATGTTATATCACTATATGGCATAAGTACGTAGTAGGAGGGAACATTGTCATATCACAGCAGCGAATGCTGCAATTATAAACAAAAGAACATTATAGGCTGACAATTATTGGAGGACTATATTGGAGTTTGGTTGCACGCTAGAAATGATGCTAGTCTGAAAGCACAATGGGAACAAGCTGCTTCGGCTTTGCATTCTGCTTACGCTTCCAGTGTGAAAACAGGTGTAAGAAACCCAACATATTTGTAAAGGGTTTATCCTCTTTCACAATTCATAGCAAGTAAGGACAACAGAACCTCTTAACAAATGGATGAATAAACAAATGGTAAGCAAATGTCATGCACTTGTGCAGACATCCCACCCTGCAAAAACAACTAATTTCCAGGAGATGGCACAACACCCCCTCAAAATCTGAACACAAGACGCATTTAAAAACATGTGATACTACCAGGAGTAATGGTAATACGCCTTGGCTGACCACTTAATACCAGGTGGAAACAGGCTTTCTCTCTCACTCGCTCAATTTCTGGGATATTGCATATAATATGTGGCCTTCAGGAAGCTGCTATCAATATGCGGGAGACTCTGGGACCTTCTGGGAGAGGTGGGATGTTTGAGTTTGCCAACAAAACAGACACACCAGAGCAAAAGCAATCAGGTGTCAAATTTACATGAAATCAAAAATGAAAACTTGAATGAATTACAGTTTCAAGTTAATGAAAACAGCTCCACCAAAACGTTCATTTAAATCAAAGTTATGTTTGCAATAGACCCCTTTGCGCCGACGTCACAGTTACGTCACGACGCTAGCTGGACGCAAATCAAAGTGAAACCTGGAGGTGGCCAATACAAAACAGCACAGATTTGGCTACATAATAAGGAGCTTAAATTATTGTTACTATTATTAAATGTCATCTTGTTGTGTTGTTTGGTGCAAGAATTGATGAAAAATGAATATGCTGTATCTGGAACTTTTATTTCTAGAAAATATTCACAGCATTAAAATCGCACTGTAATGTCACTCTTTACATTGTCGTGGTCTCGGCGCTGGCTCGGCAGAGCTGCGGATCATACACACAAGTCTTGTACAGGACCATATAGGCATCTAGTGTTGCTTTCGTCAACGAAAATTATGACTAAATATAGTCGTCAACGAACCTTTACCACGTGACGAAAACGAGACGAGACGCAACGTAAATGCTGGTCGTATGACGATGACTATAACTAAATGTATAATGCAATATCGTTGACGGATAAAAACGAGACTAAATGTGGTTTACAAAAATAAAAACTATGCTAAAATGTCTCTTCATTTTCGTTGGCCAAAACGAGACGAGACGAAATGTTATTTAACGTTATTTCGTCTCGTACTTGCATTATTATGCAGCATTTCTGTTTCCTGTGTCACTTCAGGGGCTGCATCAGATCGCACTGTGCAAACCTATGCGACTTCGGATCCTCAAGCCCTACTCGCGGCATTATTTAGAAGAAACAGCTGCGTGACTTACAGCTGTTTCACACACTCCGTGTGTAGAGTGTATGTGGTGCGTGTAGCAGTGTGTATGCAGGAGCAGCGCGCGTTATTGCTTTCACATGTGCTGCGTTTGCAGTGCGCAACTGATCGGCTGTACCACAATCACAACATTTATTCTCTATTTTTTATTTCAAATCAGTATTTTAGCCTACATCCATTGTGTCGCGTTGTTGTGGTTGCCTACTGTGTAGATCTCTGCTCTGCTGTTATGCACGCAACGCAAGTGACGCACGGCTCCTGAGAGCGCGCGGTATGAGCACTAATCTATAAAACTGTAACATGGGTGCGGGAAAAATACGCACTGCAAATGTAGTATGTGTGAAACATTCGTTAGTATAAACGCCAACAAACAAGGTTAAGTCTGACACAGAAAAAGGGATTCGTCTTTGGGAGAAAAAGAAGAAATGACATTTGGAAAAACTTTCATTTCATCTTGTGTGTAGGCTACTTCTAACATGTTTGGTTGGTAAATATGATGTAAATTCAATTCAGAGCATCTTCCGTGTCTGGAATGGATGTATTCTTAAGTCTATAAGGTAACAATAATATAAGAAGATAATAAGAAGATAAGATTGTTTGAAATGGGTTTGGCTAAAAGAAAAATTGGTTTTGTCTATAGGCTAGCCTATTACTAGGTAGGCTTCTTATATATTGACTGGGTTAAATAGAATTGCCTACAAAAAAGAGACTAAAATACAATTTTCATTGACTAAAACTAGACTATGTCTTTCGTCGACTAAAACTAGACTAAAATGTCATCGGTTTTCGTCGACTAAAACTAGACTAAAATATCATTGGTTTTCGTCGACTAAAACTAGACTAAAATGTCATCAGTTTTCGTCGACTAAAACTAGACTAGACTAAAAAGAGTATGAACGTGACTAAAACTAACAAAAACTAAAATGTCAGCTTGACACAAAGACTAGACTAAAACTAAAATTAAAACAGGCCGCCAAAAACAACACTATAGGCATCTAAAGATTTATATGCCCTCAGGTAGGGCTGCACGATTAATCGCACGATGTTGATATGCGCATCTAATCATTAAAGCCGGTTCCTTGATTAGAAGTAAATCACCTTCACCTGCTTTCAGATGGAGCGGCATTTACTACAAAGAGCCGTAATTAACTGACAAGCTGAGCCAAATCGCATTAAATATCGCAGACGATACGTCCTCGATATTAACGCGATTTGGCTCAGCTTGTCAGTAAGTTACGGCTCTTTGTAGTAAATGCCGCTCAATCTGAAAGCAGGTGAAGGTGATTTACTACTAATCAAGGAACCGGCTTTAATGATTAGATGCGCATATCAACATCGTGCAAATTAATCGATACAGCCCTAGCCCTCAGTTTCTCTTTACGATCAGTTTCTCTATAAGGTAGGTGTATAAGTCAGGCCACTCAACTGAGAGTAACGTGACGTTAATCCTGTCAGATCATCCATGCATTGAGTGAGCGTGTAGGCGACTGGCTACGGGTCGGCCAATCTGGTTCCGTGTGTTAAAGATAACTTTTGGAAATAACAATCGCGGTCCTGGACACTGAGTGACCTTACACATTAAGATAATATCGGATTTTCTCCAGTCATTGTTAAAAAACAAGCTAACAATCCTTGCTAACTAGCGTTAGTGAAGCGGCCAGAGGGATCGTTCTGCCTCCACCTAAGCTCCGCCCACAAAAAAACGTCACCATGTTTACCAACTGAAAAGGGGTCTATAGCAAAATAATAAACAACACAATGCAGAAACGCATCTTTTAAATGTGTGATCTTATGCTGCTCGCCATAGACGCAAGGACACTAGACGCCCAAGTACAGCACAGTACTGTAAGTACAGTACATGTTAATGGGCTTGTGTTTCTTATAAAAACTGTCAAGAAGTTTGACCCTTGGTGGGTTTTCACTCTTGTTTCAGATGTCTCAAAGTGAACTGAACAACAGACAAGAGAGGCATCATAGCCACTGAGGTGCCTCGAAGTATGATTCACTTAAAACACACAATAAAGGGCTGTCCAAGCAACTGAGGGCAGTTTTACAAGAAAATACTATTTTAGTCCGTACTACCTAAAAAGCACTGAGATATATTAATATAGCTAAGAAAATGTCACTGGTATACCCTGCAATACTTGACCATGTAGACATGCACCCGGGGACTATTATGTTACAACTGATCATGCTTTCTGCTTTGTCTACCTAACAGCTGTCATTACATTTTAGGTAGAATCTATGATTCGTCTTTCTTGTTGTGAATGTATAGCATATGCTTCCTCACCCTCTCTCTCCTCCTCGATGTGGCTTATTCTGAAGGACATGGCGTTCTTCTCGTGACCCTGATCTCGAACCCTCTCTGCCTCCGTCACCATGGTAACCATTTCTTGCCACTCCATCACCTGCACATCATCCATGCTGCAGGTCTCACTCCCCTGTTATCAGAAATATACATATACTGTATACACAATTCAATCCACTTCACATGACTAGTGAGGCTAGTTAAATACTATTAACTTTTGAACACTCTAATGACAAATGCTACATAAAACTGGAAATGGCCGTCCCTGACAATCATTGCTTTTATAATAAAGTCATAAAAGTAAAATAAATAAATCATTGCCTGTGATGCTGCCCTCTTGGTCACCTGTTCAAGGTCAGCCTGCATCTTCCTCTGTTGTTCCTTATATTCCTTAAGCTGTTTCTGCAGTTCATCTGTCAAAAAAAAATTCAATCTATCGCAAGAAACATTTATGGTAAAACTATCAGGGTTTTACATGGAATGTTTCAAAATTGAAAGTGATGTTCCTTTTGGACAAACATGTTTGTAGAATTTTTAATTCCAAAAAAAAAAGTCACTTAATGCAGCAACCAATTTATATACTATGAACAAACTTGAAATGTGACTTTAAACATGAAATCAGCACCAATGTTGGAAGAAGTTTCTATCAAATCTCATAGATGCTGCTCTAGATGCTGGTTTTAAAAAAGTTTAACAAAGTTAACCCAAATGTAGTTTTAAGAAAAAATAAATGGTAACAACCAAATTTCAGCAATTTTTTTTTTTTACTTTTCTGTTAATGGGGTTGTACATGTAATTGACACATAGAGAGTGCATATATCCCATTCATTAAAAACAATAATATACCTGATATTTTAATTGTTGGTCTATAATACTAGCCCAAACACTGAAACACTGGTTCCAATTATTTATACCATTTTTTGCCTTCATATCTTCATACAGCTCCAGTTTGCTGAGCATTTCCTCTCTCTCCTCTTGTAACTCAGTAATGCGACCATGTAAGGATGTGATGTCAGGGGACATATCAGGAGATACTCCAGACTGAAATCAAAAACAGAAAGAAGATAATTAAATTTAGCCGAGTATTTACAGGCAAATCTGACGAAAAATGCAATATTCTTACCTGAACTTTTTTGAGTTCCTGCTCGAGCTGCCTAATCCGAGACTTGGACCATGCTTTCATCTTTAAGAACTTAGCCTCTGCTTTACTGACCTCGGAATCTTTCAGTTTCACTTTAGCTAAATTGAACAGAATTGAAGGGAAAGAAATATAAAAACAAAGCCACTGAGAAATTCAACAATGCAGTGATAGGACACAGCAATCCTAAAATCATCCCACAAAATAAAATTACAAAAGTAACTACCCAAGCTGTGCATGTTTTAGTGTGTTTATCTGATTCATCTAAAAAGGTTTGAAAAATGAATTGCCCAAATAAAAGGCAAAAAAAAAAAAATCCCCTGGAAATCAGTTATGGGGGCAAATAATGCCTCAGTGGAAAAGTTCATTTCTGTCACTGCAGTTAACAGACTACAGCACAGAATATAAAAGGTTTTGGGATCCAGCTGTCCTCAAAAGGCCTAAACCAGCCGATTGCAGCATAAATACAAGATCACAGAAAAGTGGGCTGTGTCAAGATCACACAACCCTACTAAGAACATGTTTAATGGTGTCTAAACTAGTGATGCGCGGGTCGAACTCATAACCGCGGGTTCAGTTGGGGCGGGTAAAGAAATTCTCACTTTATTTGCGGGGCAGGTTGCGAGTCATTTATTTATTTATTTTTTAATCCATGTATGTTGCTTGCAATTTCCAGCCTATATTGGCCCTGTCCCAAATCGCGCACTTCATGCGGACTTGCGGTCTCGTGGACTTAAATTGCGCGTGCTCGCCGAGTCTACGAGTCCGTAGGCTGTCCCATTTGGCATTTCTCCACGCTCTGAAGTGTGCTCAGCAGCGCCCCTTTGTACCCTTGAAGCGGTCTTCTGCAAAGCCCGCATAGATGCAGGCTCCACGCACTTTAACTACCCAGGAATCCTTGCGAAAGGCCAATCAGACAACAGATGGGAGGAGATTTCACTCACGGATTGTAAAGATAGAATATTAAAGGTGTTAGTAACATTATGGTTATGACATAGGCGTACATTTTACCAGTTGTACAGTCTATTCGACCTTTAGAGACCAGTGGTTGATATGTCAAACATAATAAAAGAGTGTTAAATAATACGATCGCATTATATGATACATTACATAAATAGAACCAAATGTATTGGCTTTACTGAGTCATAAACATATTATGAATATTGAAACCTATACATTTTTCTTAAACTAATTTTCATTTTGTGTTAAAATTGAACATTATGTATTATTATGTACAACTTTTTTTATCATTTACATAACCATGACATCTATTGTAATGCCCAGGTGGCATATACAATTATAGAACTTTAAAAGCAGGCTGCGTATTTCACATGGACATAAGATTTGAGAAAATAAAATAAATCCTGCTTTTGTACTTATACTGTCTATGCAACAACCAGACCGTCTTCCCGTTTCCGGTGTGACGATCGAGTCTGTCCCAAAAATACCTCTCAATGCGCCCTCGAAGACTCACGCTAAGGGCACTATAGGTCTGCACTTCATGACATAACCGAAGTGTGGACTCTGAGGAAGTCCACAAGTCCGGAGTGTGCCATTTGGGACAGGGCCATTGAATATTTGGGAATATCTATTTTCATATTTAGGTTATTTGATAAGGTTATAAAACGATTGCCATAGCAACGTAACTTGAGTGAGGTTCCCAAACCTTTGGTGTCATGTGACATCACGAAAGCGGCACGCCAAGCAGCTCCCGCAGACAGCCGTGACAACAACAACAACAACAAAGAACTAAAATTGAAGATGGAAGACGAGGTGCGGGGGAAATTGAGGTCGGGAATATACATGATTAAAAGAAAAAAAGGTCAGGCTGCTAAATCTAATGTTTGGGAGCGGTTCTCAGAAGTATTTGCAGCAGTAGACAACAGTAATCGGCTACCTGAAGTGCAACTCGTGTGAAAAATATACAAACAGTAGCACCACAAAATGGGCACTACCAGCATGTCAAGACATATTTGTGGGGGATCTAAGAAATAAAAAATGGTTTAGCATATTAGATGAATATAAATGCTGCTTTGTAAATGTTGAAAATGTTTATTAATATGACCTGATTTATGGTTCATATTCATAATCGTCTGTTGTTGCCAGTTTACAGGGCGATATGTTTCCAAGCACTTTCAGGCTGAAATAAAGGCTGTTTTCATTTACATTACAATCCCTAGTAGCTACTATGTCTTTTAAACGGTCGCGGGTGCGTGCGGTGCGGGTTGTAAAAATAGAGACAGTGGACCGGTGCAGGCTGGGGTGCACCAAATAATTTCATAAAAGCAGGAAAAGCGGGTTGGAAAAAAAGCCGACCCCGCGCATCACTAGTCTAAAAACCCATAAAGTGACTGGGATGGGACAGGGGTTTAAGGTCATTTGAGAAACAAATGTCTAACTACAGATGACATTCTGCAAGCATGTGGCATAGATGACTACCTTGCAGCTCTGTGACTCTCTGATCTGTGATGCAGGTAGATTGGTTTGCTGAGGCATCTGCAGGTTGTGATATAGAGCGCTGAAGAGTCTCAAGCTGTCTGCGTAAGGCCTGCTCCTTCTCTGACATCTCAGCCTCATGTTTATTAGCAGCCTTGAGGAGCTCAGCCTCATGTTTCTCCATTAGGTCTCTGACCCGAGCACGAGAAATGTGACGCTCTGCCTCCAGCTTTGACTGAAAGTTTTCTCTCTCGCTCCGCAAGAGTTGCATTTGTTCTGTCAGCTCCTACCAAAAAAAAAACACACAAGTCATATGATAAATCGAAAAGATAAATGTGAGTACCACAGACTTAAGTGTAGAGGACTGACTATTTAATTTCCTTAAGTGTGCACAAAACATACAAACAGACACTGATCATCAGGAAGTTACACATTATAATAACATTATATTAATATCAGACTCCTGTTATCACACTGCTGAATTCCTAACAGATGCCCATTAAAGGGATAGTTCCCACAAAAAAAATGTATTTCTGTCATTAATCACTCGCCCAATCGTCATTCCAAACCTTAAAACATTCGTCTTATGTTCATCTATAGAACACAAATTAAGATAAATTTGATGAAACGCTTGACGCTTGAAGAAACCTACCTACAAAGCTACAGTACTGTGAAAAGTCGTATGCACTTGTGTAAAAATCCTGTAAAGTTTTGATGATTTAAAAAACTAATGTCATAAATAGATTTGATTTTTCAATTAACTTCTATTAACTGAATCAAATCAATATTTGGTGTGAGCACCCATTGTATTTAAAACAGCTTTTGTTCTAGGTATTTACACATAGTTTTTCAGGTAGGTATTTCCTCAAGCGTCTTGGGAGACTTTGCCACAGTGCTTCCAGATTTAGTCTGTATGAGTTTTTTTCTTTTTTTCTGTTTCTACATGTAATCCCAGACAGACTTTCCAGTTGATTTTAATAACTTATTAGTAAATGTTGAAATTAATATTAACTAAGATTAATAAATGCTAAAGAATTATTGTTCGCTCTTAGTTCATGTTAAATAAGGTAGTTAACTAATGAACCTTATAGTGAAAGTGTTACCGATACTTCTTAATAATGACACACTACAGCACAATATATAAATAACTTTAATATCTTTTGTATAAGATATACACTACCGGTCAAAAATTTTAGATGGGTAAGATTTTGAATGTTTTTAAAAGAAGTCTTTTCTGCTCCCCAAGGCTGCATTTATATGATTAAAAAAATACAAAAAAACATTAATATTGCGAAATATTATTACAATTTAAAACGTCTGTTTTCTTTGTGAATATATATAGTAAAGTGTAATTTATTCCTGTGATCAAAGCTGAATTTTCATCATCATTACTCCAGTCTTCAGTGTCACGTGATCCTTAAAAAATCTTTCTAATAGGATGATTCGCTGCTCAAGAAACATGTATGATTATTATCAATGTTGAAAACTGTTTTTTACATTTTTATTTCAGGATTCTTTGATGAGTACAAAGTTCAAAAGAACAGTTTTTATCTGAAATGGAAAGCTTTTGTAACATTAAACACTACCCTTTAAAAAGTTTGGGGTCAGTAAGAATTTTTATTGTATTTTTTGGGTAAAAATAAGAAATCAATACTTCTATTCATCAAGGATGAGTTACATTGATCCAAAGTTACACTAAAGACATTTATAATAAAATATTCTATTTTAATAAATTCTGTTCTTTAAACTTTCTATTCATTAAAGAATTAAAAAATAATAATAATGTGCACAACTGTTTTCAACATTGAAAGTAATAATGAATGTTTTTGAGCATAAAATCATCATATCAGAGTGATTTCTGATGGATCATGTGACATTAAAGACTGGAGGCTGAAAATTCAGCTTTTTTCAGAGGAATAAATGACATTTTAATATATATTAAAATAGAAAATCATTTTAAATTGTCATCATAATTTTTCACAATATTACTGTTGTTTTTTTTAAATGCAGCCTTGGTGAGCAGAAGAGACTTCTTATAAAAACATTAAATGATCTAAAACTTTTGACCGGTAGTGTATATTCAGGATCATTGACGGTGCCTTCCCTAAAGACAGTGCTTCTACTCGTGCTTGTGTCAATGAAGCGAGTGGGTGACAGTTAATAAGTATGAGTAGTGTAAACATATTGAAGACGTGCCTACGCATGAATACAGTGAGGATCTGGTAGTTGCAGTTATTCTTTGGTCATGTATATTTTCTTTTTATATTTTCTCGTTTTGAAACCATAACATGCAGTTGTATGCCGCTTATAACAGTACGCCATGCACACTTGAGTAAAACTGCATTGGTATGTTGTTTTATATTTAATTCATGTGGTTCTGTGTGTGCGTTGAGATTAAGACATTTTTATGTGCCACATCAAGCGTCATGTGACACCCACTCCCTGTACAAAGTGCAAAGAGCAATATTGTCAGCATCCAGATGACAGACTTTCAGGGCTAAGTCTGCGCTATAGCCGAGCAGACGCCATTGAAAATAATGGAGATGCTGATAGAAGGCTTTTTTTTTTTTTTTTTTTTTTTAGTTCCTTGGGGCTAATTCTTGTGGAATTTAAGATTTTACCGTTTCTGAATTGTAAAGTGTTATATAAGTTAAACATTTGTCCAAACACACGGAAAGCACTAGAAATTACACAAAATTTTGGAACTAAGCCAAGTTTAATTTTATTTCCTCCCTAACATGTTTTGTAATGCAGGTGAAACTCAAAGAATTTGAATATTGTGCTAAAATTCATTTATTTCAGTAATAACTTAACTTAAAAGGTGAAACTAATATATTATATAGACTACATGCAAAGTGAGATATTTCAAGTCTTTGTTTATTATAATTTTGATGACTATGGCTTACAGCTTATGAAAACCCCAAATTCTAAATTAGAATATTGCAAAAAGCTTTTCATAGCTGTAAGCCATAATCATCAAAATTACAACAAATAAAGGCTTTAAAGGGACACTTCATTCATTTGCATTAAGCTTTGTATCTTTAGAAACCCAGTCATATTTTTGAATGGTCATGGTTTATTCCTTTATTTTCCCATGAGATGGGAGAAATAAGGATTTAAGTGTTTTACTTTGTGTTTATTGTGACGTTAAAATCGTCATTTTGCGTCATAATAAGCAGGAAGTCACATTTCATTAAAAAGTGTAGAGAATACAAACATTAACTCATTATTATTCAAGGGTGTGGGACCCACTCACCCTACAGGCCTATTACAGATCAGTGGGTGGGACTTCACTTGCAGATACTGAATCATTATCAGCCATCTTGTTTCGAAGCTTAGCTAACAAGCGCTTTGGAGATAGGAAGTTATGACAAGAAGAAACTAAACATGAAGAAGAGGATTTTGAAATTCTGCTGCTCGAATCCGATGTTCAGTGGCTGTCTTTACTAGCCGCAATATAGTGAAAAGCAGCAGAGGCTGATGGAGGAACAGGAGGCGGCTGCCTGGCGGTCGAGAAGCCCGGACTGGCTTGAGCTGGGCAGACTACTGGTGCATGTGGTCTCGCTGTGAACTACGGACACAGATAGAGTCCGCCTGCTGTGGAGAATTTCAACGATGGCAATTTCTCCTGGAGGAAATCTCTGAATCAGACGAGCACACAGACGTTTGTGTTGTGATGTGAACCATCCTAGTTTCGCCTGACTGAACATCCAGGTATCATGCAGTAATTCACCATATAAAAATAAATACAAACGTGGAGTAATTCACTAATGAGTTTGCCAATGTAATGTTAAAGGGGTTTGTTGTGGGAAGAAGGACGCGGGAAACTGGCGAACATTTAAACATTTTAATAGTAAAATGAACAAATACAAAACGAAAGTATAAGCCAGCAGCCTCTCATTGATGACTGCTGTCTGCACACAACAGAATCAGAACACAACATAAAATCAGGCCTGTTTCTCTGGTGCGTGCTGTCTTTCATCATCACTCACTCCACCGCCCTCACGCCGTCCTCTTACGTCCCTCGCCCTCGATCGTCCTGCTCGCCACAGCCAACTAACTAGAAATTTTGTGTGAAATTAATTTCAAAGTCTGGTGGTGACAACTAATGTTAGCCTTGTAGACGGAAGAGTGATTTCTCTGTTTGCGCTGTTCCGGATTAGTGGGTGTGGCTTGCGGAGCTGTGCATTGTGGGAGTTGTAGTCTTACATACAAATGCGCCCTTCGGTTATTTTCTGTCTTTTCTCGGTCAAGAGGGCACCAAATTCAAAAATTATTTTACATTGCGACTACATATATAATCCACTTTCAATAAAGATTAAAGGGACACTATGCAGTTATTTTAGCTTAATTTAACAGCTTCAGAGTTATTGAAATGGTTATATGACTTCTTTCGGGTTGAATGAGGGGCGTCTCGACCCCCCTGGTGCCTGTGAGCGGAAAAATCTCACTTGCGGTTTCGCGCTCGCCGGCCTCAGCATCAGGAAGTATCGCGTGATATCAGCTCTCGCGATGTAACATATTCATTTACGGCAACACTGCACATATCCAGGAACAAGGTCGAGAAGGATGGAGTTTGTCACACTATCGTCATGGCGGAGCCGGCATATCAGATATAGAAAGCTAGGAAAGCATTGTTGGAGGAACAGAGAAAGAGGAAACAGCAGACTGAACGAGCGGAGGAGTCAGGCACGAGCATAGACGTAATTTGCGTGTCATATGTCCCCATTGAAACATCTCGCAGCACGGATGTACCAATACTAACAAATAAAATAAAACATCTCCAGGTAACTCTAGTAGAGCATTCATTTATTTCGTTTGTTAAATAAGAGGCGATCTGAAATGTGTTGTTTTTGAAATCAAGTGACCAAAGTGCTTGTTGCCGCTGCGATTAGTTTCAGTGATTCAGTGTTCTGTTGTGATATTCACTCATTGCTCAATCCGTTGCGGGAACTGAGAGACTCATTACGGTGAAATCACAAAACCCAATGCACAAAAAACATGTCCCTGCTTGAATTACAGCCACTAATAAACAATCGATATTAATGAGGAAAATAAACTATACTATTAGTAAGGATTAGAACCCAGAACCTGTGACACACATGGCAAAAGTTCTTCCTCTGGACCATTAAAGTTCATGGGGATATGTATTTAATCACGTGAAAATTCTCACCACTAACAACATATATTAGATCTCATTAAACGACAAATTAAACACAATGTACTATTGTATACTATGTAACACGTCATGCCCTCCGTGAGTGGTATTTACGACAGTAATGTTAAAAACAAGTACTCCACAGTTACTCTAGGGGTCGCTGTTTGACAAAAACAGCATTCTTGTCTGGTGCCCCTTTAATGTTGAAATGCTCCTTTAAATATCTCACTTTGCATGTAATGAGTATATTAGTTTCACCTTTTAAGTTGAATTACTGAAATAAGTTAACTTTAGCACGATATTCAAATTTTTTTGAGTTCCACCTGTAAATCCTGCTCTGCACTTCAAGGGCGGTGGGCAATATGAGCAGGACAGAGCTTCTTCTTTAAAACATGTTTCAAGTAATTGTATGTTTGAACAGCATCATAATGCATTTTGAATAAATTAAATAAAAACAGCCACTGAACCATTGAACATATTTTTTAGAATTGAAAGTTACCTTGACTTGTTCATCTTTATTGCCGAGTGCTGCATCCTTCTCCCTGATTAACTCTTTTAGATGAGTCACAAGTTCCTGCATTTGCGTCAACTGCTCAGTGATCTCAGAAAATCTTATATCAGTGCCTCCGGTGTCCACCGACAGGGAGCCAGGAGCCTGAGACAAGCAAAGGATCTGTTATTGACCATGGACATACATGTAATGGGATAATATACACTCAAAAGGTTGTTATCATAAATCACAAAGGGTGATCAGGATCCCACCGTGGAAGGTGTGTGTTTGGGCTCTTGCGTTACCCCCGAAGGGGTTTATTTTGCGATAATATCCAGATGACTAGATTATTACACGACATCTCACCAAATAAACAAATACGTTGACATGACACATTTAGAATTATTTAATAAAAGGTGCAGTTTACTCCTAGACATATCCACATAAAACACTCCCAGGAAGAGGCATTAATTATACATCACAACAAATAATCTGCATTAAGAAATATTTTAATAAAAGCATGTTTAATACTCACTCCATGAGCAGAGCCGGACTCATCTGCCGAAAACCACTTCAGCATTCTTTACACAACCTATAGGACAGGTTAAATAAATGAAAGCAAATTCTACACAAAACTCATTTTGCTGTCATCTGACTGAAGGGTTCTTCAAATCCAGTCCTGGAGTTCCACCGCCCTGTATTAAAATAAAATAATTAATACGCGTTAATATAAATATGAATGACATGTTTATATGCAAATAAATACAATAATTAAAAGTATTATAATCACAGAGAGCGTTGAACAGGTACATTATATATCTATGTCATCTAATTAAAGCTTTTTGTGTCATCATATATTAATATTTTAACAAACAATGCTAACCATCATCAACAATAACAACCTACTAAATCGATAAAATAAAAGACAATAAAAAAATAACAACAACATCAACGGAACAATACGCACATCTTCAAAAACCTCATAATGTTGGCAGATATCTGCTACTAAGCGCATAAAATTTAAACCATGACTTGCAGGAACTATGAATATTTAAAAATGAAATTAATCAGTTGACGTTACACTCTCTTTACCTAATCCTACCTGCCTCCCAATAACATGGAATTATATCGCGTCACATTTCGAAAATAGATCATGACAATATGCTCACTCGTACATGTATTAAGATGCCATATAAATATACGTGTTGTGTTTAAAAGCGGCGATCCAGCAACTTCATTTTCTATATCAAGTCATCTCTTGCTCAGCTCTGCTCCTGCTAATGCTCAAGTTCTTCTTCTTGTTGTTTAATGGCCGCTCACTGCTTTGGAGCATTACCGCCGCCTACTGTACATTGTGTCTGGTCGCAAGAGTCCATGCTTCACTCAGTGATTCAGTAAATTTATTAAAAAAAAAAAAAAGTTAAACATACTACTGTAAATAAAATATATTTAATTAAATAATATAATCTAAACTAAGCTAAACTGATTTAATTTACAATAAATAGCTTATAGACCATTTTGCAAGATGTAAACAACACTGGTCCAGAAACACTTCCTGTTTCAGTTTTTCCTGTAACTGTTTTCTTTATTTCACATGTAAAGAAAACATCTTAACCCCGTCAGACCTGAATTATGTTTCAAGTTCTGAAAAATATAAAAGTACATTTTCCCAGCTCATGAGGCTTCTAATAAATGAAAACAAATGACTTTTTTTTTAAATTTCTTTCATTGTGATTTTTTTTGTCCATTCCAATGGACATCAGGTCAAAACAGGTATACTTCCCAAAAATGTACCAACATGAAATAAATTAATAAACATAAAATTTGTTGGTCTATACTTTAAGCTTTTTCTCAGGGTTTCTCAGGGAATTCCAGCAGTATACCATTTCAACTATAATTTTGAATTTTGATTTACAGATTGCACATTGTTTGTAACAAACTAAATATGTTCGAATCAATCAATCTGGTCATATTAGAGTCATTTTCTGTGTGCATCTTTCTTTTTTTAGATCAAAAACTTGAACATTATAACATCACAACTTTAATCGTAAGGTTTTTCTTTTATATATTGCACATTTGTTTATTCATAACAAAATTAATCTAGGAATCAATCAATGCATTCATGTTAGAGTCATTTCCTGTGTGCATCATGTGTTTTCTTGTATTTTTACAGTACTGGCAGGATGGTTGCCAGCAAGTCACTGTATTTCGATTTCCAGTAACTAGTGTAATTCACTTTACAGTGCACAAGATCAGTAATGCACACTACAAAATAGTACTTTACTGTATTTTTACTGTATTTCGTAATTTCGCAATTTGATTACTGCTGTAATCAATTATACGGCATTGTACTGTATCAATATTGATACATTACTGCTAAATATTATTGTAATTTTCAAAATAGTTACTAATAATGATAATATTATATTATAATTATATCATATAGTTATTTGGAAAATATATAGGAAAACAAAATACTATGGAAGTCAATGGCTACTGTCAGCTGTTTTGTTACCGACATTATTTAAAATACCTATTTTGTGTTCAGCAGAATAAAAACAGTATAAAACTCATACAGGTTTGGAACAACATGAGGGTGAGTAAGTGCTGACAAATATAATTTGTGGGTGAACTATACCTTTAAAGGCATAGTTCACCCAAAAATTTAAATTAGCACATGATTTAATCACCCTGGCCTCTAGCCATCCTAGGTGTATATGACATTTTTCTCTCAGACGAAAACAATTAGAGTTATATTAAACAATGTCCTGGCCCTTCCAAGCTTTATATTGGCTGTAATGGTTGTTTCTGTTTTGAAAGTCCATAAAAGTGCATCTATCCATGATACAAGTGCATCTATCCATCATAAAAGTGCATCTATCCATGATAAAAGTGCATCTATGCATAATAAAAGTGAATCTATCCATAAAAAAATATATATTAATATAAAATATTAAAAATATTCATATTTAAGTTGCGCTTTAGATTTAAGTCAAATCCATATGTTCTTTTGGCCAGAAGTTATTTTACTTTATAAAGTTTTATATATGGACATTTTTCTTACATTTCCATCTTCCTCATCACTCCACATAAAGTCAACATCTGAGATATTTTCATCAGCTATATGTTCAAGCACTTCAGAACTGTATATTCTGCACATGAAAAAGTTTCAAAAATGTATCGGTACTGTGATCTATTTTTTTTTATATATATATAAAACAAATTTCAATCAGCATTACTGAAAATGTGACTTAAGTAACAGGCTTTCAAACTGTCCATTCTAATGGACAGACACATTTTAAAAAATCCTGATTTAAAATGTGCAATTCTACAGTCGCTTTTTTTAACTTTAATTAATAAGTTCAATCTTTCTATTTTGCATACAAACTATGAAATACTGGCAAAAATACATACAAAATGTAAATATAACTTAGAAAATGTTGCTTGCTTCTGTGTTTGCACTGAAGTGCTGACATGCTTCTCTTCAATGTAGAGTTTTTTATATATAATTTAGCAACTATAATAAAGTTGTATTGTATCCCAGCTTTTATGTAGTGTTAAAAAACTGAAACAGAGAGTGCAAAATTAAATTAAGGGTAATGTATTTATTATATTGAGTGTATTATTGTATGTACACATTTACTGTGTGTATTTTATTGTGTGATGAGGCCGGATCAGGGCCATTTCCAGATCAGATGGAGGACCTAGACACGACCACAGTGCATGCCTGAAGTGTCAGCAGAGATTGTGTCAAAGACTCTCCTCTGTGAAGGCCTTATCGACATGACAGTCATCAGCACTAATCCTCCACAAACCCCGACTCCATACCGGTGTGACTCTGATATTCAACCAGATGGAACTGGATAATATTCGGAATGTTCCATTCTCTGACCTATGACCTGTAATGCTGCCTCAATCATCACTGCACATACACTGTTCCTTCGTTGGCCAGAGGAGAATTGTCCCCCGACTGAGCCAGGTTTCTCCCAAGTTTTTTTCTCCATTATGTCACCTGATGGAGTTTTGGTTCCTTTTTCCACCTTTGGCTTTTGGCTTGCTTAGCTGGGGACACAATTTAATATTCAACAATAATATTGATCTGCCGGCATTGAAACCATTATATGAGAACTAAACGGAGCTGGAAAATGACATCACAGTTTTCTCCAGAGCGGCTATATATATATTGACTAAATTAATAATATTTTTACAACAAAAATGAAACATCACTGAGCTTACTTAAACTGAGAACTGTGACACCATTTTTTTCTGGAAACAAACTTTGTAGCATTATTTTCAAGTTATCTCTGTAAAGCTATACTTTGAAACAATTTGTAAAAAGTGCTATATAAATAAAGGTGACTTGACTTGACTATTCAGAAAACATGGTAGCCTACTAATTTTTTAATACATCACATCACTTAAAAATAAGAAATATTACTAAGAGTTATTAGTTATACCTGTCACCTATATACTCAGCAGTCATGTGCTCTGTTTACAGATCCAGGGGTACATGGTGAACTCAATGCAGAATGCAGAAAGATAGTGGAAATAGCATCTGGCACTTTTGGTCTTGTCAGTATACTGTCTTTGTTGCCCCTTTTATGGTTTTTCGAATATTCACATTAATGCAGTGTGTAATATAGCTGTTTAGGAACGTAAACGTTCAGAAAGGTTTTAAAGTCGAAAGTGCACAATGAATAAAGTTATTGTCTCCTTCAAGGAAAATCGACTCTATGAGTCCTTTTTTGTTCGAATCCTACTGCTTTACGGTTCTATGTCGCTAGAAGATACATTTGCATAATGCCCGCCTATGTTGTACGTTGTCTGCCTGTGAGCAACATGACCAGTCCTCAAACGTCATTTTATCAAGGACTGCTTCTCAAATTCATATTGTCAGTCGTTCTTATTTTGAGTAAAGATCAAGGATGGAGCATCCTTACATCAGTCATTCACGTTAGTGCTGGGCGAACATATGCACCATTATTGATCAAGTTAATACAGTTCCTGCAAGTGCACCATATTAGAAATACACACATCGGTTTGTTGATGAACAAACTCTTGTTAATGCTGATGGTGAGGAATTACAGTTGCAACATCTCTAATGTACCTCAAACTGAGTAGTGTATCAGTGAGATATGTCCTTCTCAAGTTGTCCTTACAATGGAGGTTCAGGTTGAATCACCAGTTTACGCTCGGATTGATATGGTAAAATGTTAAACATGGACATGGTAAATGTCATTGTTACTGTACTGTTTTTACAGTTCAATCGCTAAGCTGTTGGAAGCATCTGGACAGAGCGGACGTTCAGTTATGGTAATGTGTGTATAGCTTCCGACAGGCGCTGTATAGAGTAGACCAATCACAACAGATTAGGCCATCTGGCCATTCAGAGCAGAGCAGGCTCTGGGAAAGGTGGGATTTAGAGAGACTGATTCATCCAAGTCGTTTGAGAATTATTAAACAATGTGTATTAAAGGAACACTCCAACGTTTTGTGCTTAAGTTCGTTATTTCAAATGTAGGCACACGGGTGTGCAGGCTCATAATGGAAGCGACATCGATCGCAGTCAACTTTTCAGGGATTCAGACCAGGAACAACTGTATGTGTCACAATTATGTTCAGTCAGTGTTGTTATTGTGGATTTTTTATTTGTATTCTCTAGTTTCTGTGTTCCTTTGATTTTCCTGCTTCTCTTTTGTTGTCATGGTCTACTGATTAGTTCTCTTCAGCTGTGTGTCACTATTTATCATTTGTCTCATTTGCCTGGTCACACTCACGCTGAAGTGTTTCTTAACACTCTTGTATTAATTGGACTTATGGATTTTTTTTGTGTTAAACTCATCATCATTTTAATCTTCTTCTCTCTGTGGAATACTGTGTACTAGAAGACCGTCACCTTGCCGTCACCTTCCCCTTGCCGTCACCTTCCCCTACGATGATGACGAGACCCTCAAATCGTTGTTCTGGTATTCGGGCCAACTACCTCACCCTGTAGACTTCTTAGGCACCTCAGGACTTGACTAGAGGGAGGCCATAATCAGGTCTAGAACGTCTCTCCCTGATCCAGGAGACAACCAGACCCAGAGCCTAGCCAACTACATTCCTCGACAACAGAGAATTCGCTAGATCCCCCCACAGACAGAAAGCGACTGCCCATCACGATGAGTGAGCCAGAGCCTGAAAGAGGAAGGGACAGTGCTGACATTCGCTTGCTTCTAGGCAAGCTTACCTCTGTCACCTTTACCGCAAATCTCAGCCAGTCCTTCAGCCCCACCTCTGCTGAATGCCTGCAGCCCATCGTCGTCCCTGGGAACACCTTGCTGTGATGTGAAGCCTTAGGTCGTGCAACCACTAGCCTTGCCTGAGCGAGATGATCTTGTGACTCTGTCTCAAGTCACTGATCCCTTTGACCACTCTAAAGGAAGTGAGAAAAGGATACACAAATAAGAAATGAGAAGAACCCATAGTCTCTTATAAGCTTCCTCACTTGTTCCTTGCCTCCTCATGGTGCAATTAGAGAATCGAGATGTCCTTCAAGATGGTTTACTTTGATCAGTTTCTGGGTCACAGTCTGGAGGACGGAGGAGCAAGGAAATAAGGAAGCATCAATTTAAGTATTGGAAAGCACCCTGTGTGTTAATTTCTTAATGTTCATTGTCCTGTCCACCTGCTGTGCTCCAGTCCTGCCCTGTATTGTGCCTTTTTTGCCTCAAATAAAGAGGTTATTTGAACTTTGCATTTGAGTCCTCACATTCCTCTTGTTGCATCTGACCCTGGGAATTCATGGGGCCATGGCAACCTATCTGGGCTACTTTACCAGGAAGAGAAGTACTGTGTCTCCAGAGCATGTAGATCCATGTGGGGCAGTGTGATCTAATAAAGTGATACCGTTCAAGGGAACTTAAGATGCGTCGGTGACTCTTTGGGAACACGCCTGCGTGATTGCGTCTGAAGCACTTATGTCAACTAGTCCAACGGCGAGAGTGAGCATCACAGGCGGGTGACGTCACGAACAGGAAAGGATAAGAAAGACAATAAAGACTATTTGGCTCAGATCTCGCTTTGCTGAGGCAGCCTGGTAATACCAGACTCTGCTACTTCACTTTGCTTCGTAGACAGAGTCTGGAATGGTATAATAGAGAATTGTTTTCTCTCTTGCAAGGGGGCGCTCCTCTGAAGTTTAAAATCATTGGTTACCCGTAGCCAATCAGATAAGTTTATTTATGACGTATGTTATGCGCCGACACCGTCGCATCGAGACATTGAATCGAACTCAAATCTATGATCGAACTTCCACTGTAAAGAGGGAGCGGCGCTTTGGCTGCAAAATGTGTGCCAACCGGGAATGAACAATTCACAAACTAGGTTATATTATTTACTGAGTTGCGGCCGCCCCGCAGCATCGGCATGCCCTGCTCTAACGAGTCATGACTGATTTAGCTTCCGCCGACCCACAGCGCCGCGAGTCATGAATAGAAAGTTCATTTAACTGATTATCTGAGTCATTCGAGTCATTTAGTTTATTTAAGTGGCCTAATGTTATAATCGTAACAGCCAAATTCCCCGATCACATCCACCTACGCAATGTTGATCATATTCTGAATTAAGAAATCATAATGCAGTAAAAAATGATTTACAGGGAACATAAATAACCACTTTACCTCCCGAGTCTTACGTCACGTGACATACGGAATGAACAGATCGTTCATGAATCACATATCTGGGACTAATGCAGCAGGATGTCAAAATGAAATATGGTGGATTGTTGTTATTATTATGATAATAATATTATAATAAGAGCGCGCCAGGAGCGTTCACAGCCGCGAAGACCGACGTTCTTGTGATAGCCATTAAAGACAAAGAAGTGACATTGAAGTTATGTCCTTATAGTTATGCAGTTATGGCCTAACAGGTCTGATCCGTCATTACTACAATAAGCCTGAAAAAATTGGGAAGCCTAAATGTCTAAGCATGAAGTGTTAATATTTTTCCTTGTTATAATGATTTGCAAAAATAAAAACGGCTGCATCTGTGTTGATGAGAGGAATCAAAGTGTATGCGCACTGTGCAAGCTACATAATGGCCAAGCATGCTGGTTGTTGCTGGTATACGTTGCAAATAAGAGGGGCAGTAAAATAGTTTTCGCCTAGAGCGGCAGAAGTGAACACTTAACACAGTGTTCAGACAGTGAACACTGTAAACACTTGAGGATGCGAGCGAAATACCGGAGTGAACATGGCTGTAAACAACTTTTGCTTCAGTTTCAAAAAAACCCCAGAATGTTCTCCATAACAGAGTGAATTGCATCCCGTGTCTTGTTTCCCATTTCTGCGGTCGTTTCGGATTTCGATTTCTCTAACCTACAATGTAAAACTCGCCGCTTTGCGTCTACGTCACGGCTCTCAGCCCGCCCTCTGCTCATTGATTGACCGGCTGTTTTCAGGCCGGTGGAAAACTGAAAGATAGGCTGCTATCTCAGACTGACTACAGGAGCGAAATGAAATTAGCGGAAGTAGAAAGTCTGACGTAAGTCAGGCTACGTGGATTACGGGTCTGAAATAAATATTCTGTGACTCCATCTCGGATCTTGAGTTTGCCGAGGCAGCGCATAGATTATGGGACTGCATCTCTGCATCTCTACTGCATCTCCCATACGGTGCCCAGACGGGTTAGAGAATCCGTGTCTTACAACTTCAACGTGCTCTTGTCTTAGTTGTGCTCACAGTATTCACAAAAACAGGCTCTTGTTTGTGTGGTGTGTTGGGCATTCTCGTTCCCAAAGCACCATCAACGCATTGCAAGTTCCCTCGAAAGGGAATGTCTCAGGTTACAACTGTAACCCTAGTTCCCTGAGAAGGGAACGAGGTGATGCGTCACTTTGCCATACTTCCTACATCCCTGTGAGCGCTTACTTTCCTGGTTGTGACATCAACACCCGTGACACTCACTCTCGCCGTTGGACTGGTTTGGCATAAGTGCTTCAGACACAATCATGCAGGGGTGTTCCCAAAGAGTCATCGACGCATCGTCTCGTTCCCTTTCTCAGGGAACTAGGGTTACAGTCGTAACCTGAGACATTTCACAACTCTGTTCCTAGAGGCACACCAGCAGTATATATTTTTGTACTTTTGATAAACTGTTTTTATTCAAACATACCTGAGAACTGAAATGGGTGGATCAAATTAGGGTGACATCCAAAATATGCACTCTTGGTATACTTCTAGGGACAGAATTCGGAAAGACTGATCTAATGAACATGGTGTGTATGCAATGGAGAATCCGGATTCATAATTTTGATTAACATCCTGGCCAATGAAGCAAGGAAAGTGATACAGGCCTTGAAGAGCACCAAGGCACAAGGGCTGAATGCCAAACTGCTGATGCAAGGCAGCAATAGCGAGTGGCCATGCTGATTAAACTGTTCAATGAGCGCTGACAAGCTTAATGTGTCCCCAGGGACAGGAGAAAAGGTTTGATTGTTAAACTACCAAAGAGAGTGATAAATTGGCTGATTGCAAAAATTGGCGAGGCAGTTTCTCTCAATCTTAGACAGTCTGCAGAATCTCCCTACTACAACATCTGCAAAGTGGACAAAGTGCTACAAGAAGTGCAAGTTGGGTTCCTTATGGGACAATCTTGCAGTAACCAAATTGTCATTTGGTGCCACTGGTCATCTTCTTAACAGACTTTTAGAAGGCCTTCAATAGTTTCCATAGGGACTCTCTCAGGGAAATTATGAGGTCCTATCTCCATTTCAGATCCTGATAGCCATGGACATTGTCATGCTGAGAAATTGTCCTGTGGAAGAACAAATACCAGTTTACAGACCTTGAATTTGCAGATGACATTGCAAATGTCATTGTGTTTCCCCAGTGCCGCCGCTCCCACCACGCGCATCACGCGCTGTGCGTAGGGCACCAAGTGCTGAGGGGGCACCAAAAATATCCTAATGAAAATCGATCTTCAAACTTCTTGTTATAATCAGACTCAGCGCGTTCTTCATCTTCAATCCGCAGCGGCACCGAGCAGAGAGCACGTCAGAAACAGCTGACAGGGACAGGGTGTGTGTGTGTGTGTGTTCAGAGCCTCATTGGTCTGTCACCGCTCGTCAATGTCAGAATATTTGAGATGACCAATCAAATCGAAGTAGGCGGGCTTTATGTTCACAGACGCTGAGCGCGAATTTTAACAGTGCAACTCGACGCTTCAGTGTACGGTCAAGTGCGAGATAAGATGTAAGTATATATTTGACAGGTTTTTTTTGGTCATAAATGTTAAACGAATGACAAAAAATAATTAGGCAAACTAATATAGTTTTGTCTAATTTCGCAATTTTTAACTGAAAATAGGCCTATGTAACATATGGCCTACGTGTAATAGTTTAGGCTACTGTCATTGTGAGGGGACAAGAAACATGAACAAAGCCTTTTTCATCATGTTAAGCACAGTGTGTGTACATATTGAGAATAAAATACAAATTGAAGCCTTTAATAAATTTTAAAAATCCAACTTTAGGAGGGAAAGAGACAGGGCAAGATAAAACCAAGAGAAAGAGTGTGATGCTGACGAGGAGAGAAAAATAATCAGCTGCCCACTGACATGGTTTTAAAGCTGTTATTATCGTTTTTTTTGTTGTTGTTTTTTTGCCTTCACACCATCTTAAAATGCACATCTGTAGTTCAGAAACATCCAAAATTTCTCGGGGAAACCCCGAATCCCCTAACCAGCCTGCCTCAAATTCGGGACTATAGTGATTATATAACCATGAAACCAACCAGGTAATGAAACTAGTTAATAGTAAGCATTACTAAAGTGTAACTTTATATATTTTTTATATTTTATATATATTTTTTATAAATCATACCCCCTAAATGAAAATCCTAAATGAAAATGTTTTATTTTTGGAGGGGGGCATCATAAAGGAATTATGCTAAGGGCACCAAAATGGCTAGAACTGTGTTTCCCTCACTACTCCATCAGTCAAAATGTTCCTCATTACAGCAATAAGTTTGCTGTGCGGGTGGCATTTTTTGTTTTCAAAATTTGAGCCAACTGTGGGTCCTTCCTGATTGCACACAACCCTTATCCATCACCCATATGATCAAAGGCCTCAGTAAGGAGTAACTTGGACAATATTAACTACACAACATCAATAAGGAAATACATTTTGTATTTATTTGTTTTTCTATTTAATCTGCATGCATTTTTATCTGTTCCGTTTACCTTCCCCATCCTGATTATACCTTACCTTTAGGCAACATTTAGAACTGCATTTGGATCCTACTCTTCATCTTTAAATCAGTCCATGTTACAATTGATCCTTGACTTTTTGAGTTAATTTTACATCTGGCATTTAAAAGAAAGAAAACAGTTGTGTGTTGTAAGAATACAAATCAAATGAGATCAGGTGATGTTGATTACTTTTTGATGATGAAATCATTATAAAGTTGCTGATTCACTGATCATAAGTGTTTTGTGTAATTATACATCAACTCTGTTACTTTACGACAATTACCAGGAGCTGGCCATACAAGACAGAAGACTTGTCATTACTTTCAGCCAACCGCTGCAAAGCGATGTTGGCGAATGACATGACATGATTCTGTGACTTTACAGTGTAAGACCAATAGTGTCGTGATAATTATATATTTTTGTTGAGCACCCTTCTAAAATCCACTGTATGAACATGGACTTCAGCTTTGCACACAGGGACATCCGTAAATCCTCAAACCCATAAGTGCATATGAAGTGTGCCATTTGGGATTTGCCACACTCAACAATGGTGACAATCAGCAAACTATACAGATTTAACCCTCTGATGGTGCTCTGTCACTTCTGACCGAATAATTTTCTGTTTTGAATTATTAAAAATCACAGCTTAATCGGAAGGTTATGATACTTGGTGACTTTTTTTAGCATTTGGTATGTGAATACAAAAAAAAAAATTGAGGTCATGATCCGAGCATGCTAAGTGGTAGTAAAAAAAATAGTCACACTCGTGGTCTTCGGTCAGAAATGACCGACCCATAGGAAATGAATGGGAAATTTACAAAAAAACTGAAATTCTCTGAATTTTTGTTTGTACAATCTACAAATCGGCCACAATTCTTAAAAGAAGTATACCGCAGTAAAGGGGTGACACTCTACAACATCAAGAGTGCAAAAAATTTACACCCACACACACACACACACATACAAACACACTTTTATACACATGCACACTAATAAATTCAGACTACAAAAAATTTGTTTTGAATTTTTAAAAATCACAGCTTCATCTGAATGTTACGAAACTTTTGTGGCATTTCTGGCATTAGGTATTGAACACATACCTAATTTTTTTTTTTAAATGTCTGAGTTCATGATGCAAGCATGCTAAGTGGTCGTAAAAAAATGTGTCACGATTTTGGTCTTTGGTCAAAAATTACCCCCATAGGAAATGAATGGGAAATTGACAAAAACACAAAAATTCACAACTTTTTATTTATTTTTATAAAAATGTTTTAATAAAAATAGTTTTTGAGAATAAAAAATAGTTTTTGAGATTGTTTCAAATATATATTCAAATCCACCACCACCACCACCACCACCACCACCACCACCACCACCACCACCACCACCAAAAAAAAACTTCTTCCTGTCACTTCTGACCGGGAAGGCCCAGGATGTGACTCAGAAAGGAAGACCATCAGAGGGTTAACAGACCATCTCTGAACATCACAAACCAAACTATTAAAGAGTTCACATCAAAAACAACAGCAAAATAAATGCACATAAAAATAATAAGACAAATCAACTGTATAATGATTTCATGTCACAATGCATACCATAGATGAGTTTTGTATTATGGTGACATGCAGTGCAACATGAAGCTTTTTGTTGATTGTCACAATTGTTGAGATTCATGGTCTGATTGTTGATGTTTATGTGTGTCTAAATTATACAAGTTTCGTGCAAAACAGTTTGCACAACATGTTTTTCAATTCCTTAAGAATGGATGTCACTACACTCGAATCTCATGCTTTAAGCGTTGTATTATTAATTGCGGGTATTAATAATGTTAAATGAGCATTACATCATCCTTACAAGCAGATACTGAATTCTGAATGAGAGTCTTGAATCCTGGGGCCTGTTTCAGAAAGGAGGTTAAGTGAAAACTCTGAGTATGTTAACCCTGAAATGAGGGTAACTCTGTGTTTTCTGTTTCAGAATGGGAGGTATGTTAAACCCGAGAAAGCAGAGTAAGTCAAGCCCGTTTCTGAAAGAGAGGTAACTGATACTCAGAGTCAGTTACCATGGTAACTTACTCTGTGAACCTAACCTGGTCAGGAGCAGGTTTTCTTCAGTAAACCCAGAGTTTCTTGCGGTCTCCTCCCTTTTTAAAGAGGAAGTGCTGTTTAAACACCAATAATAATACTAAAATGTATTTGTACATTCTTTAAGGAATATATATTGTTTGTCCATGGTTTAATTTACTAAATCTGTTTTGCAGCACTTTGCCAAAAAATAAAAGGATTAAAACGTTTGCTAAACCTTTATTTGATTACCACCATTTTTAAATAATATATTTCTATTAAATCATTAAAATAATTGGAATAAAAAAACATTTAATATAACTCAATTATTCATTATACTTATACTCAATTATAAGTTATTAATGATAAAAAATAAGATGTTAATCTTATTCATAATCAATTATTGAAGTTAGTTGATTAGATAGGCCTATGTTTTATTGAACAAATGTTTAATTTATTTAACTGTCATTTTAACTGATGATAATAATTACTGTAATTTAATAATGCAGTTTATATATTTAATAATTGTTTAATACCATAAACCGTGATATTTTCTGAGACGGTTCTCATACTGTGAAAATCTCATACATTACAATCCTAGATGGGGAGTCCCCCACCCCACCCCCACTGTTAATCAAGTTACTCAGCAATTTTAACTCATGTTTTAAATTAACTACTTTTTACTTGAGTAGATTTTTAGACTGGTATTTTTACTTTTACTTAAGTAAAAATATATCAAAGTAATAGTAGCCTACTTTAGGTTGAATAACATTCTTCCAGTTTCCTCTCTGATATTATAACAGTAAGTTACTCTAAAATAGTTATGAATTATTAAATACAAATGACATCTTCAACGGTGTAGTTAGATTAATGTAATAATTACTATTTCTAGAAAGAATTGGTCTACATATCACTAATTGCTAAATCCTATATCAACCTCAACCACTTGAACAATACAAGGAGGAGTGACAAGAAACTGCACTTTTAATTTTTTCAAATTAACAATATACAATTGCATGAATTATTCTTGAATTGATCAAAGTGTGTAGAGGGAGAAGGTTACATAAAAATATACCTTTTAAAAATGTATGTTAAATCCACTATTGTTTTATACTTAATTGGTCTATAGTTTATGCAGTAGCCTATTTAATGTAATTGCATCATATTTTATTTTAAATTACAGACGAATTAAGAGTAATCCCTTTAATTAAATTACAATATTTAGATTACTTAATTAATTATACCCAACACCTCTTTTTGTCTGGCGCTGTTGCCATGGTGACTCATAATATCTGCGCTCCATTGATAATGGCTTTTTATAGTTGTGGTGCACGCGCTTAACTCAGAGTCAGTCAACTCAGAGTTGATTGAACCAACTCATTTCAGCTGTTCTGTAACCGAAAACTCAGAGTTTCCCATCTCAGGGTAAGTCAACTCAGAGTTCAAGCTTTAACTCAGAGTTGGTTGAACCTCCTATATCTGAAACGGGCCCCTGTAGCTTTGTAATGGTTGTCATCAACAATGTTTTTTTTTTCCACAGACTTTGAGAACACATTTCAACTGTTATATAAAAAATATACACTACCTGTCAAAAGTTTTAGATCATTTATTGTTTTTAAAAGAAGTCTCTTCTGCTCACCAAGGCTGCATTTAAAAAAAAAAAAAAAAAAAAAAAAAAAAAAACAACATATTGTGAAATATTATGAGAATTTAAAATGTTTTTTTTTCTATTTTAATATATATTAAAATTTCATTTATTCCTCTGAAAAAGCTGGAATTTTCATCATCATTATCTCCAGTCTTCAGTGTCACATGATCCTTCAGAAATCACTCTAATATGATGAATTTTATGCTCAAAAACATTCATTACTACTTTCAATGTTGAAAACAGTTGTGCACATTTTTTTTTCAATAGAAAAATGATAAAAGCTGTTCTTTTGAACTTTCTATTCATCATAGAATCCTGAAATAAAAATGTAAAAAACTACATGTTTCTTGAGCAGCAAATCATCATATTAGAATGATTTCTGAAGGATCATGTGACACTGAAGACTGAAGTAATGATGATGAAAATTCAGCTTTGATCACATAAATAAATTACACTTTACTATATATATATATATATATATATATATATATATATATATATATATATATATATATATATATATATATATATATTCACAAATAAAACAGACGTTTTAAATTGTAATAATATTTCGCAATATTATATATTTTTTATCATATGTAGCCTTGGGGAGCAGAAGAGACTTGTTTTAAAAACATTTAAAAATCTTACCGATCGAAACTTTTGACCGGTAGTGCGCATATATAGCAGTTGTAAGTATAATACAACTGTTATAAAAATATAACATTTTAATGTACATTTTAACACTATTTAACACTATTTTGTTACATTTCGTTTCATAAATGCTAAACATTTTGTAACTACAGATTGGCCAAAATCATTTTTGAAATGTTTTACAAATGACTGGCATGATGTGATTGTGCTTTACTCATGTTTCTGTGATGTTTAGGGGTAGGGTATGGTTAGGATTGAAGAATAGTATCATTTACATGGTATACACAACTATAGAATTCAATTAAATGTCAGTCATCACTCTTTAAAAAAAAAAAACATGAATAGGCTATAGTTAAACCTGTAGAACACCAACCAGTGTGCCAGACTTCACTAGTTAAAAATACATATTTAAATAGCTTTTAAGCATTAATAGCTTATTTGCACACTTTCGTTTTAGGTGAAAATATGAATCTAATATAAAAACAATGGAAGTATATGAGATGTCGTAACTATAGTGAAACAAACGTGTGTGTCTGTCTGTGTGTGTGTGTGTGTGTGACACTGAGTGAGTGAGAGAGATGGCGCTGTGTTCAGTTCAGTCGTCTCACATGCACAGTGTGAGGAAACTTCGCCAGGCAACTTTATTAAGACTTTCTTCTCTCTAACAGCACACGGATTACGGCGCCTCATAAGGATGTGACTCCAGACGACGGTCCAAATGTGCGTTTCTGGATTGTTACACTGACACACAAATCTGAAATCGGCGGAGCGAGTACCGTAAGTTTGCGGAGCGTTTTTCCCCGCGGGATCAATGGCGCTACATATGTGAGGAAACGCACAAAGAATGCAACTGGCTTTGAAATCACGCTGCTTGTGATTCTGAAGTACTTTTGCGCATGAAACTATGAACGATCCGGAGCTCACGCCGACCTCCAAGGCACTACAGCGAATGGCTTCGTCTTTGCACGGGGAGGACAGCGCTCTGTCCGGCAGCGTGTGCATCCCCGAGCGCAACGGCATTTTCTTCATCCATTGCTTCATCTGTGGGAGCGGAGTGACCCCGGGAAAAGAGCTGAGCTTACAGGTAAAATACCAACGAGAAAAGGATAGCGCGTTTTTCCCTTTCCTGCAAGGCCAGGACCCGGCGCCAGGCGCGCCGGAGATCGGTCCGGATGGGGACGCTCTGGTGTGCGCCGTGTGCCACTGCTTCCTGCGCGAACAGTGGAACTCATTCGAGCGCAACAGGACGCCCATAGAAAAGCGCATGTACTGGCTCAAGAGACCATACCAGTGCGATTTACGGAACATTTCCTACGATCTTGAGCGGAGAATGAGCGTTAGTAATTATGACGCCAATGAGTCGGACATGTCCTCCTTCTCTGATAATGACTTGTCCGAGCAGGACTTGGACCTGTCAGCGTGCATGAATAGCGGTAATGCCACAGGTTTCCGTGCGTCTAATAAAGCCTCAAGAGAAGGCGGTAGAAAGAGCGCAATGAGTGTTAAAAGCAGTCCTGAGTCAGCGCGATATCCGACCAGAGTTTACACAGCTCAGGACGTACCCAAATCAGATCGGCGTGCGACTAAAATGATCAATCACATATCGCACGCATCTGTGTCCATGGCTGTCCAGCAGCATGACGGTCAGTCTGCGCGCACACCCCTGCAGGATAACGGCATCATAACGTGTAATAAGCAGTGGATACATGCGTCCACCGGTGATTTGGACGTGACTGACAGCTGCGAGATTAACATCACCAGTGATGATGAGAGAGACTTTGAGGTAGAGCGCAGTCAAGCTGTTAAATGTCACTCCAGTCTTTCTGCTGACAAATGCGTCTGTTATATTTGTGGAATCAAGCTTTCAGCAGGGGGCCGCTTCAGAGTGTTTGTGCAGAAGCAGGAGAGAGCGTCCAGCGAACCATTCTTTCCTTTTCTGTGGCTCCACACCCCTCCACCTGGTGCTGTGCCACTCAACCTGGGTGGATACACTCTGGTTTGTACCACTTGCCACTCTTCCCTGATGCAACAGTGGCGAGGGTTTGAGCTAGCAGATGTGCCTGTTCTCCAGCGACTCTATGTAGTGCCCCTCAACGCTGGTGCTACTCCTCTTTCTCCACCTGTCATGAATGAATGTGTGGATGAATTACCAAAAATCCACCCACTGAATCCACCCATGCCACAGAAACACGGGGAGGCCTGCTACCTATGTGGGAAGGACTGCGGTCGAGAGGTCAGGACGGCATTTACCCATGCTGGTGCAAGTAAATCCCGCAGTGCTATGCATTTCCCATTCATTAACCAGCTACAATGCCCTCCAAATGCTCAGAGTGTGCGTAATGGACAGGTACACTGCTGTGTCGCATGTCACAGCATCTTGGAGGGGGTCTGGGCAGAGTACTGTCTCTGTCTAAGCGAGGAGCTCATTACTTCCGTCAGCATGTTCCGTGAGAGATACCACCTGGCCGTGGGAAGGGGAGGAGTCTTGGTATCCCCCCAGAGGACCTCTGTCGACCCTTTCTCAGACTGTCATAACAACCACAAGCCACACCTCCATCTGTTACTTGTGTGGAGAGGAGCTCTCTGGAGGAACAGAGTGTCAGCTTCACGTCAACCCTCCGGGGCGTTGTGGAGAGCGAGAACCCTTTTCCCTTTTCTAACTGTCCATCCTCCCGCTCCCCGTGCCCGCCCTGCTGATGCCACGGGCCTTGTTTCTGCCTGTGCACTGTGCTACCATGACCTTCTGGGCCAGTGGACCCAACATGAGAGTCAGGGCTCAGGATCAGGCCCATCCAGCAGCCCCTGGGCACGCCAGTATAACTGCAACACATTCATCTGCTTCTTCTGTAGGAAAGAGAAGAAGAGACATCTTGGGCTGAAAGCGGTGTGCGTTGACCGCTTGCCTGTGTTCCTCTATGCTCCAAGGGTCAGCCAGACCCTGGTAATTGACAATGGCAAGCAGTTAACAATTGGCTCCTGTGTGGATTGTAAGTCCATGGTTCTGGCTGGACAGAACATGAAGCCGGTTGGAGGATTTGCTCAACACAAGGTAAGGCTGTTGAGGGCCAGATTGCTTTCCATCATAATCTTTAGACTTTTTCATAGTCCAATTGGTTACAAACAGTTTTACAACCTCAGATGACTTTGTTTTACTAGCAACCGCTAGATGGTCTTTCAGAGTCTTCTGGGGCTTCAGTTTGCACAGTTTATTAGGCAGCTTGGCTGGAGCTGTTTCTGGGCCAGCATGCAAAAGTTCATCTGATGCACTGATGAGTGAGTGAGCCAAGTGTTGAAACTAAAGTTTTATGGCAGACTGCTGTTCTTTCTAGTGAGTGGGGCGGCCACAGCAAGCGGGGGGTAGATAGAGTATGGAGCCTGCCGCATTAAAGAAATAAACATTTTGCAGACAGTCTAGTAGTTGTAAGCTCTTTAAAAACATTCTTCACAGAGGCCAACTCAAGCTTTTGTTGGTTTCCAGGTGTGAGCATGTATTTGTTGTGTGTAAGTGTGTTTCAGAGAGACAGACTCTTTTGAGGATGTTACAAACAAAACGCCTATATAATTAGACGCATTATATGTGACCATTTTTTGAGAGGGTTTTTAAGCTGTAATTGGCAGATTCACATTGTCTATAGATCTTAATATCAAGGCAAATGTTTGTTTTATGTTTGGAACAAAAATGTGTCTCTTGTTATTATTGATTGATTGATTTTATTGATTGTGTGTGTGTGTGTGTGAAGCTACCTGTATTTATGACTTTCTTGACTGCAGGACTAGTGCACTACAGTAACAGTGCTGGTGCAAATAAGTTTTACAGAGGGATCCACCAGCACTTTCTGGGATAGGGGAACCAATAATAAAGGACACAAACTAACGTCAGCAATAACATTACATATTTTGTCTCACTGAAATGCACATTTGGAACACTGATTTTAATTCTACTTAGGGTTTGCTCTTCTTCCACAGACAATACGTGTAAAAGGTTTGACGTAACTACAGTAAGAAAAAAAATGAAAAGGCATTACGAAAATTATGGCTGTAACTAAAAAACTATATATTATACTTGTTATGAAAAATCAATAAACAGTCATAGTTTAATAATAATAAAAAAATACTGTATTCCTTTACTTGCCTATATATTCAATTCAATAAATGTGACACTATTAAAGGAGTAGTTCACTTTCAAAAAAACTTTTGCTGATTATTTACTCACCCCATGCCATCCAAGATGTCCATGTAATTCCTTCTTCAGTCAAAAAGAAATTAAGGTTTTTGATCAAAACATTCCAGGATTTTTCTCCATATAATGGACTTCAAATGGAACCAAGCGGTTCCAGGTCCGAAAGACACGTTCAGTATCAAACTGCAAACTGAGTCAAAGGGCTTTAAACAACACCAGACGGTGAATAAGGGTCTTATTAAGCGAAACAATCACTCATTTAAAAACAACAACAAAGTTTAAGTTGTATAAGCTCAAATGGTCGCCTTGCTCTGTTCTGTGATGCATGTTTGAGACTCTTCGAACTCGTTCATCAAAATGAACAAATCTTTTCTGAGTCAATTCGTTTGAACAAAATGAGTCGGAAAAAGATTTGTTCATTTTGATGAACGAGTTCAAACAGGAGAGCTCAAACATGCGTCACAGAACAGAGCAAGGTGACCATTTGAGCTAATAAAACTTAAACTTTGTTATTTATTTTTTAAATGAGTGATCGTTTCGCTTGATAAGACCCTTATCCATTGTCTGAAATCGTTTAAAGCCCTTTGACCAGTTTGCAGTTCGTACTGAAAGTGTCTTTGGAACCTGAAACGTTTGGTTACCAGTAAAGTGCATTATATGGAGAAAATGCTGGAATGTTTTCATGCTGGAATGTTTCAAAAACCTTAATTTCTTTTCGACTGAAGAAAGAAAGACATGGACATCTTGGATGACAGGGGGGTGAGTAAATTATCAGCAAACATTTTTTTCAAAAGTGAACTACTCCTCTAATGGCAGTAATATTCAAAATAATTATTCCACATTTCTGCCAAAATGTCATGGTTAATACTATGTATGTTTGTATGTATAATAATATAATATGTTTGCAAAGATGGTGATTTGTGGATTGAAAAGTCTTGATTTCACCTATTTTCTTTATCAGTGCGTTTGAGAAGGTTGAACCTGGTTTAAAGTTAGTTTAAACTGCTGAGCTGGTAAATAGTCTGTGCTGCATGGTTCAAACAGTGCAGTTTTGTTCCATTTTTTGAGTGTTTGGTTTAACTTAATGTTTCTCAATGCTACATAAATGGTGCATAGCCTAATCATACAGAGTAAACCAACTTTGTAAAGGCACCAGAGTTACTGCTAACAATATTTAGGCACAGAAAATGTTGCTAAATGGAACATCTAGTCACATTCTGGAGGCCTGCTAGGCTGCTACTTTGAAAGATTAGCATGATTTTGCTTTCGTTTGCCCTGCTCCTGGTTCCTGTAGAATTTCCCATGATATACTCTGATGTTTCCTGATATAGGGAAAGCTGTTCTCTGGAAGTTGAATGAAGGGGCTAGTCATGGATAGCAAATAGCTCTGTGTGTGGAAATCATATGAGGTAAAGTGTGTGCAACATCTTTTAAGAATAATGCAAGCACAAGTTATTGTTTGTTATTTGAAAGAGATACTCTAAGAAGGATAAAGAAGAAAAAGAAGAACTTAGTGTTAAAATTATTGTATACGTCTGTATTAAGCACTGAGAAAGCTAAGCCATGAATCAAACCACAAGTAAAATGAACAAGGAAATGTCTAATAAGAAATCTGTGTTGGTTTCTTTATTAGTTAGAGTTGTGGAATATATTTGTTTTTAGTTGAAAACTGTGTTGTGTCCAACTTCAAATGATTAAGGTTAATGATCAAACAACCAATTAGTAAAAATACTTGGATGAACGTCCAACTGAAAAATTAATTAAAAAAATAACTTAATTTCTATTAACATAAAACTATAACTTTAAAAGGGAGACTGACAGCATCTCTTTTGCCTTTCATGAGCTTGTTGAGTTCTAGTAGTTCTAATCGCTCCTTTAATCTGGACTGAATCAAGAAATACTTTGGAAAAGTGATTTGATGATGCAACACCGCCAATGCTCTTGGCTCATTGCTCTGTCTATGTGAAAAGTCTACCTGTCTTGCTTGCAGCAGGACCACTAGGCAGCATAAATGGTCAAACTGACGAGTTAGTGTCACATCTATTTTCAATCCTGGCCCTGCGGACCCACCACTGGACATTTTGTATGATTCTCTAAATGACACTCTAGGTTCTTCTAAACGGAAGGATGCATCCTAGTGAGGCTGTGTGCTTCTTAGTCCAGTTCTTTAGAGTCTTAGAGTCTTTCTCAGCATTAAACGCTAGAATGAGATAGTCTTGAAAGTGAGCATGGCTGTCACACATGTTCCCCAAGATAAGGGGCGGAGCTACATAAGGCAAAGCAAGGTGAATTTATTTACATAGCACATATTATACACCATGGAAAAGTGCTTTACATAAAATGGATTTAAAAGAATCATATAATAACCACAACAAGCGCATAGGAAATACGAATGACAATTTAAACAAAGAATAAGAGATTGATTAAAATGGATTTTAAATGTAATTAACAGTTATAAAAAGAATAAAAAAGAGGACATATAGATAAAATAAAGTGCACTTGGTCAGACATACAGTAGAGCAGTGCCCATTCGGTAAATACACAGCTGAACAGATGTGTTTTGAGTCTGCATTTGAATGTGGCTACTGTTGGAGCACATCTGATCTCTTCTGGAAGCTGGTTTCATCTACAGCTGTGGCATAATAGCTAAAAGCCTTGCCTTGAGTGAACCCTTGGAATTTCTCACTGACTTGATCCTGATGATCTGAGTGATACTCAGTAAGCATATCTGCAATGTACTGAGGTCCATGGCCGTTGACTGATTTATAAAACAGTTAAAGTCAATTTTAAAAAGTAACTGGAAGTCCCTTAAGGACTAGTCTAATATGTTCTCAATTTCTGGCTCTGCTCAGAATTCCTGGCAGCAGCTTGGTGTGATTGGTATGAGTTTGATATTGGTATTGGTATGAGCTGCAGCTGTCTTATGTTTTTTTGGAAGGCAAGTGAGCACTCCATTACAATGCCTGCTGGTGGTGAGGAAAGCATACGGTGTTTTGACCGGAAACAAAGCATCTAATTCTTGCAATATTTTTGAGATTATGTTACGCTGATTAGCTATTGCTTTGACATGACAAATGACAATAAGGCAGGACTCCAAAATCACACCAGATTCCTGATTAGATTTTTAGTTTTTACCCCTAGAGTGAAGTTATGAATTAACCTTGAGAATTTCATTTTTTTTTTCTCCAAGTGTAATGACTTTCTGATTTGTCTTTGTCTTTTAACTGAAATAGGTTTTGGCACATCCAACTGTTAATTTAATCAATGCATTGGCACAGGGAATCAATGGGGTAATCAGAGGAGGCGCGCCTTCGGCTGTAATTTCACCTGCGGGTGTCTCTGTTGGACAGTTACTTTATAAAAATGAGTGACTTTTATACTTTATAATATCACATTTTGTAATATTTGCATTGTTTACATTTTTTGTTATATCGAATTATTTTTTTCATCTGGTGTTTTGAAGAGACACTGCCCCTCCTCAAAGGGTTAGTTCGCCCCAAAAATTAAAATTCTGTCAGTAATTACTCACCCTAGTCGTTATTTATTTATTTTATTCTTTTGCACACAAAAAGTATTCTCATCTGCTTGATAAACTTAAGGTTGAGCCACTGTAGTCACTTGGACTATTTTAACAATGTCTTTGACTAACTTTTCTGGGCTGGCGGATATCAGATTACCTAGAAGCCTGAAAGGAGTGAGCCAGCTATTTAGATTTCATCAAAAATATCTTAATTTGTGTTCTGAAGATGAACGAATGTCTTACGGGGTTGGAACAACATGAGGTTGAGTAATTACTGTTGGGTGCACCAGCAATCTTCTCTGGTTAGCTAAACTACACTTTTAGCACAAAGCACATGCAGTTGTCACCAGCTTACCAGGCAGAACAGTCGTTTCCACCACCAAATGCTTTCTTCCGATGAGTGTCCGAACTAATGTGTGGCTAAAAATGTAGGGGAAAATAATGCATTTTCAAATTTTCCATCTGCTCAAAGCTCTGTTGGATTAAAGTTGCATCTTTTTGTTGAAGCCAATTGTCATTGTTTTATGTTTAAGCTGGGAGTTTGCTGTGGTTGTTATCACTGGTGAAAGCAATGCTGTAATCTTCTCGTGCACAGTTCACGTTAGATGAATAGGACCCGGAAAATTCACCTGGCAATGATTTGATCATCTCTTCATTTATCCATTTACCTGCAAATTCCTGGCTGCACGTGGCAGATGAAGGATAAACTTCAATATGGCATTTAATCACTTGAATGTAACCGCAAGAAGGATTGCTACCTTAGGCTATGTTTACACGGAAACGATTCTGAAGAGAAAACGCAAAAGTGGCGTTGCGTCATCACTTTTTATTCTGCGTTTAGACGAGCGTTTTGTGTGGGAAATTCGTGTGCAAATGGTGACGCAAATGTCTGAGAAATTCAATGTAGTATGCACTCCAGGTGGCTAGGAGTGCATACTACAGCAACACCAAGTCCACGCGCCTGCGTACAACCTTCACTGTCAAGCAGACTTTTGCGTTTTTACCCTTTACACGGGAACGTGACAGTGGAGCGTTTTAAGATTTCCACTCTGGAAGGTGGTTTCACTTTTTTGTGTTTTTAAGCCTCAGAAACGCCGTCGTCGTGTGAACGAAAGGCACATCCGATATAAAATATTTTTACGATTTCACCTGCGAGTGTTCTCGTGTAAACAGGGCCTCAAATCACTTTCTGTTTGTGTTGAAAAGTTACTAATTTGATATAAAGTACATATGTTAATTTGAGGTGGAGAAAATATTGGTTGCTTTCAAAATCAAACTATAAACAGCTATAAACAGCTAAGGTCCGTAGAGCCAAAACAAATATTTTGTCAATCCTAAAAGTTGCTGTCACGGAATAAAGATCCAGGATGCAGCATGTTTTTCTTTTGTATATAAGGTGCAAGTGGGTGATGACAAAGTGAAAAACAGATCTGAGATAACTGCAAATTTATTAACAAGAAAAAACTGAAGGAAAGAAATAAGAGCTTTTTTTCTGACACACTCCTCCTCCCCTCTAGGAACTAGTGCCTTGATCTGCTTACAGGCGATTTATGGATGTCAGTTTGTGCAGCGTCAATGTTTTACATACTGTGTATGTTTTTACATTAGCAGGCCTTTAATGTATTGCCGTTTGTTGATTGCTCCATTGCATAATTCCTCCAATGTTGCTGTTTTTTCCAATGTATTTCCTATTTTGTGTAGTCAGTAGTCAGTACAGTATTTAGATGGCAAGGGTCACCTCACCGATATAGTCAGAGAGCGGCCTTGTAAAGAAAAAAACAGATGGAGAATGTGTGGTCATCTGAGCTGTGAGAGATTTTTGAGTTGTGGTAGTATGGTAGTGATTATGGTTGAGCAGGTGTTGGAGTGCTGGATATAATGTCAGGGTGAACATCTGTGTGTATGAGAGGGAGAGAGCGCACATGTAAAAGTGTACAAGGGAGAGAACCACTTTCAAAGATAGCAGCTTGAATACAGTGTCCCAAGCCAAAATTATGAGCGAGACAGATATAGATTCATTCAATGTACTTCCTTTAACATTTATTTTATAGAGCATCTTTTAATTATCACTCATCAAATATTATCATTGGATTTCACATCATATGCTATTATATCCTGCTGTCAGATGTGCAAGAATAATTCACACCAGCAGCATCTGCACCGAGAAGAGAATCAGTTTTTTGTGTGTGTTCCACACCATTGGCACTAGTTGTACCTGTTTGCTGGCAATTGCTGGCTTTTTGGCTGAGAGAGCTTGTCGAATCGGCAGTCAGTGAGAGAGATCACTCTGATTGGCCGTAGTATACCAGTGCGCAAGAAGAATAATTAAAATGATGAAAGCAAGCATATGACGATGTCGAGAGGACACACACAGCCTGAGAATCAGAGTGCCAAAGTTACGACGTCACTCTGTAGGCCAAAACGCGGAAGTGAGTTAGCATTTTAGCATTACGGTTCCCTCGCTCTACAGCCTATGGGATTTTTGAATGGGTTTTTGCTAAATCGCCTGAAATAAGGTCTGTGGTGAACAGAGCCTCTAAATATTTTCACGTTTTGATCTATGACATAGAACACACAGTTATAACCTGATTGTGTGTTTTTTTTTAACTTTATTGTGTCTGATTGTGTTTTTTAAAATCTTTATACAGGCTTAAAAATGTATAAATTTTGGATTAACTTGTAAAGATTATCTTGCTAGACAAAACGTGTAAGGGTCACAACCCTTTGTTAAACACAGATCTTGTTTTTAGCGATTTTCCAAAAGTCTATGGGGAAAATGCATTGCTTTTCAATCCGAGAGAACCCATGCGCCGCTAGCTTCCGAGTTGTCCTGACAAAGTGACGTCATCACTTCGGCACTCTATTCCAATACACAAAGATTTTCATGACAACAAGACCTTCTCCAATGAAGAAAGTTAAGACCAACTGATTAACATGATTCATATTAAAAATGCTAAGCAAGAGCTGCTTTGTTTTCCGTTTTGTATATCGCAGGGCTTTTTTCCCTTTTTGAAGAACAAATGTAGACTGTTGCCACCTGCTGGTGTAGACAGTTATTTCCTCCCACGCTGACTCAAGGCCCTAATATACTTTAAGTGAAATTGAAAAAACACACTGGTGTCACGTCTTTCGAACAAAACAAGGTGAAGAAACTAAGTAAAGTTTGTTTGGGGTTCGTTTCAGCTGGTATAAACCAGTGTTGCCATCTATTTTCAGAGGAAATTGGCCCAGATATTCGCTAAATGTCGTTAGACTGACGTCATGCGTCAATTAGCATATTTGTGACATAATCGTGTATTATTTGAATTCTGCCTAATGTAGGCACGTTACATCTGTTTTTCTCTCCTAATCCATGCTCACATACATCAAAAAATGTGTAATTGTGGTGTGGGGGTGCCTTGATCCCATCGCAGTGTGATGGTGTGCACGACATTCTTTTTTTAACTTTGCGCACGGCACCACTTCCGCAGAAGGCTGAACAGCACCCAGCACCCATCTTACCAGCATCCAGTTTGTGCTTGCTAGTTGCTTGCATTTACAGAATGAGCCTACAAATAGAAGAAATAAGCCTTGCTGAGTCAACTAGAATCTCTGTTTTTTTCGAGAATTTAGTTGTAGGAAATTACTTGTCATCAATTTTTTTTCATATGTAGCTATTTTTGAATTGGTCATTTTTGTTAGATTTTGAAGAAATATACAGCTGAGTATCATTAGCATAACAGTGAAAGTTAATTCCATGTTTCCTAATGATATCTCCTAATGGCAGCATGTACAGAGTGAATAGCAGCTGTCCTAATACTGAGCCTTGTGGTACGCCATACTGAACTTGTGATTGATAAGACATCTCTTCATTTACTGCTACAAACTGATAACAGTCAGATAAGTATGATTTAAACCATGCTAATGCACTCCCACAAATGCCAACATAGTTTTCTAGTCTATTTAAAAGAATGTTGTGGTCAATTGTGTCAAATGCAGCACTAAGATCAAGTAACACTAATAGAGAGATACAACCACGATCGGGATGATAAGAGCAAATCATTTGTGACTCTAATGAGAGCTGTCTCAGTACTATGGTACGGTCTAAATCCTGATTGAAAATCTTCGCAGATATCATTTCTTTCAAGAAAGGAACACAGTTGTGAGGATACTGCGTTTTCCACGTTTTTGTTTATCTTTGACAAAAAACCCCCGCAGATTCAGAGATTGGCCTGTATTTGACTAATTCTGTAGGATCAAGTTGCGTTTTTTTAACAAGCGATTTTATCATAGCTAGCTTAAAGGTTTTTGGTACGTATCCTAGCGACAAAGACGCATTAAGGATAAGAGGATCTATGCTTTCTTTTTTGGTTGTCTTGAAGGACAGATACAGGAAATCACACACACTCATTTTCACTGTAGCTGTCTGCTTTACGTGTGTGTGTGTGTGTGTGTGTGTGTGTGTGTGTGTGTGTGTGGAGGAGACACCAAGAGCAGATGACAGAGGCATTCAGGTTCATTGGATTAAACCTTTTAGTCATTGTTTCCTTCCACGTGATATTTCTTTAGAACATGACAGGTGACTGTGGAACTTAAAGTCCTCGTTGAACCGGAAGTTGCAAACGACTTTTCTCCCAGAGCTGTGACGTATTTCCAAGTGAAACGGAATATTGAACAGAAGGCAGGGTTTTATTCTAGCGCTCCTCCTCTCCATATCTCGCTCATTGCAGGCTAACGGTTTGAGGGGAGTGGTTAAGCGTTTCCAACCCAAGCTGTCAAACCTACGTCATCAGAAAAAGACACCATTCCAGACCGGAAGTAACTTTTCAGATTTTGATTAAAGATTACCAAGGTAAAACATTTTTTATATATATATATTTACTTGCACGGATTAATTGTTCACCACAAGACTAGTAATATGCACTAACCAAGTAAATAGGTTCAATTTTGATTTCACGGGGACTTTAGTTTGACGTCATCACATGTTTTACGTAATCAAATTAGCCTGTTTTGTGAGATCGGCCAAATATAGTGACAACCAATCGAGTCAAAGAATGTAATTATCAGCTGATACCATTATGCGGCCGGTCATTCGGATCATCCCTAGTGAAGTGTAATAAAATCTAACATTGCGACAAGCTAGCAAATCAAGTATAAATACCTTGTCCGTTTGGGGAGGAGCCCGCGCACTGAAGGCTTGCTGTGCGGAGCCAGGCTAAAGTATAAACAAGGCTCATGTCAGCATCCATGCTGTGAATGGAATGTGCTGCTCCTCTCAGCCACTGACTGAACAGAGTAGACACAGAGAGAGGTGTGACTGCTGCAGGAAAGCAAGCAGGACCTTGCGCTCACAGGACAGTAGGCCTACTAATGACATTTGGAAAGTAACTAAGGTTTGTCCAAATAGTCACTAGATTTGTCGCTAGGCGTTATAAAAAATACTTTTAAACATATCTTTGCTGTGAGTATATCAGAGCCTTTAAAGGGCCAACAAGTTGAAAAGTTAGGTAAAGCGCAAGGTAGTTGGCCTTTATACAATATAGATTCTTGACCACAAACAAGGGAAAACTACTACTTGTTTTATAATCGGTCAATTGGGCATGCTAATCGGCAGATGTTGATTATCTCAAAATGGCCCAATTTTGGCCAATTCTATTATATGACTTGTCTTTACCAGCAGGTGTACAGACCTGTTGCTGTATCTCCTCTTGAATTGTCCAGAATTAAATTCCTTAAGGACAACCTTCTACAATGCGAGTAAATCACTCATATGCATATATGAGTGATTTACTCGCATTGTAGAGGAATTTTCAGATGTGGTAAATAATGATTGACAAATAATGTCTTATCATTAGCCATTGGCTTATACATTGTTAGATTTCTCTTGCCAGTGTTTGAGTTTGAGGTTAAGTTTAGCACAGATATATTTTCACTCTCCTTCACGTATCTTTAACACATTTTATACTGTAAACTGCAGTGTGAAGGTGCCCGATTCACCTTCGCTCAGCTGAGAGCTCCTTGTTTCTCTTACACGCAAAGAAAGAGAGAAAGAGGTTAAGAGAGTCTTGCATACCACACCGAATTTACATGTAAATTTTATTTATTGTTGTATTTTCCTGTCAATAAGTTCATTTCGAATCGTTTTGGATATTAGCAAAAGCAGCCACTGTCGGTTTCTTCAGCAGTGGGCGGAACTAATGCACAAGTGCTCACCTATTACTATCCCTGTTTTTATTTTAGCAAATCAGTTTGCGCGGAATGTGATTAATATTCATTGACCAAGCAGCCCATCAGACTTTAGCGTGTTTTATATAGTTATTAGTAGTATTAGCATCTTAAAGTGGTCATGAACTGCATTGTCTTATTGTTTTATAAGGTTTCCTGGAGTGCATTTCATAATTAACTCAACCAAACGGATCCTATATGAAATTAATCACATATTCTGTGTATGCAGCGTCTATATGTATTCTTTATAGCCTATATATATATATATATATATATATATATATATAACACACACACACACACACACACACACACAAAATAAACATATGTTACAACTTACAACTTATTTTTATATATATATATATATATACACTCACTGGCCACTTTATTAGGTACACCTGTCCAACTGCTCGTTAACACTTAATTTCTAAGCAGCCAATCACATGGCGGCAACTCAGTGCATTTAGGCATGTAGACATGGTCAAGACAAACTCCTGCAGTTCAAACCGAGCTTCAGTATGGGGAAGAAAGGTGATTTGAGTGACTTTGAACGTGGCATGATTGTTGGTGCCAGAAGGGCTGGTCTGAGTATTTCAGAAACTGCTAATCTACTGGGATTTTCACGCACAACCATCTCTAGGGTTTATAGAGAATGGTCCGAAAAGAAAAAAACATCCAGTGAGCGGCAGTTCTGTGGCGGAAATGCCTTGTTGATGCCAGAGGTCAGAGGAGAATGGCCAGACTGGTTCGAGCTGATAGAAGGGCAACAGTGACTCAAATAACCACCCGTTACAACCAAGGTGGGCAGAAGAGCATCTCTGAACACACAGTACGTCAAACTTTGAGGCAGATGGGCTACAGCAGCAGAAGACCACACCGGGTGCCACTCCTTTCAGCTAAGAACAGGAAACTGAGGCTACAATTTGCACAAGCTCATCGAAATTGGACAATGGAAGATTGGAAAAACGTTGCCTGGTCTGATGAGTCTCGATTTCTGCTGCGACATTCGGATGGTAGGGTCAGAATTTGGTGTCTACAACATGAAAGCATGGATCCATCCTGCCTTGTATCAACGGTTCAGGCTGGTGGTGGTGGTGTCATGGTGTGGGGAATATTTTCTTGGCACTCTTTGGGCCCCTTGGTACCAATTGAGCATCGTTGCAATGCCACAGACTACCTGAGTATTGTTGCTGACCCTGTCCATCCCTTTATGACCACAATGTACCCAACTTCTGATGGCTACTTTCAGCAGGATAATGCGCCATGTCATAAAGCTGGAATCATCTCAGACTGGTTTCTTGAACATGACAATGAGTTCGCTGTACTCAAATGGCCTCCACAGTCACCAGATCTCAATCCAATAGAGCATCTTTGGGATGTGGTGGAACGGGAGATTCGCATCATGGATGTGCAGCCGAAAAATCTGCGGCAACTGTAGTGCTGGGCGGTTTGACCAAAAATTGATATCACGGTTTTTTTCAAAATCATAACGGTTTTTCGGTTTTTCCGGTTCGGTTTTTTTTATTTTTTTATGCATAGTCAGGTGTTCAATGCATTTTCTACTGGTTAAGAGAGAAATTACTGCAGTAAATTGACTTAGGATGGTCTATTTTACTGTCATTGGTGAATCTTGTAGAATAATTCCACACTAGTAATACAGGTTTGCATGGCCTCAGAAAATGATGCTGTTGTTTACAAATAAGAGCCATTCATGATTCTAATGAAGTGAGGAATCAAAATGCAAAGACAACTGCAGTCAAAATACAGAACTTTTATTTTAAACAACACAATTAGAACAACATGGAATACTTTTGCTAGTTCAAGTACAAATCCAGGAACATTACGTGCATTCAAGTAAATATAAAAGGAAATCTTGTCTTGCATTGCTTTTGAGGTCTATTAAAGAAATTAAAACAAAATTATGCAACTTGCATTAATTATTCCTTCAAAAGTATTGCTTCGAAACCAGAACAAACATAAAATAAATATAAAGTGCTAACTTGGCACACAGGATTATCCTGTATAATGGAAACAATATTTGGCTTGACTTTTCTTTAGCTTTCCCCGTGTTACATGCTGATGTGGAGGGCGCAAAATCCGCGGCTGATTTAATACATTCTTGATATTCCAAGACATGTTTGCGGCTAAGGCGCTGGAGCAATTTGCTTGTGTTGCCGGGTCATTCTCCCCAGCGGAGAATTTTAGCCCGACAGCACTTACATAAAATGGTTGTTTGGTCGACTTCGGATTTTTGGAAAACAAAAAACCTCCAAACAACAGACCCGGCTCCTCTTTTTGGCACAAGTTCTTCTTCGGTGTCATCACTGTCATGTTGTACTAATTCTTCAGCATCCATCATCCATGTAACGTAACAGAGCGCTGCTGTTTGTTTACACTCGTCAGTGCTCAGTAGTGCAACGGGTAAAGGGTCCGTCTGAAACAGTGTCGCGCACTCTATGGTCGCGCAGCGTAACGGTCGTTCCGAACATTGTGTAATTAAACCGGTATGGCGGTTTATTCAAAATCAAAATCGTGATGAAAATATCAACCGGTTTTCGGTTTGAAGTCGGTTTACCGCCCAGCACTAGGCAACTGTGTGATGCCATCATGTCAATATGGACCAAACTCCCTGAGGAATGCTTCCAGCACCTTGTTGAATCTATGCCACGAAGAATTGAGGCAGTTCTGAAGGCAAAAGGGGGTCCAACCCGTTACTAGCATGGGGTACCTAATAAAGTGGCCGGTGAGTGTATGTACACACACACACACACACACACACACATATATATACATATATATATATATATGCGTGTATATGCGTGTATATATATGTGTGTGTATACATATTAGGGATGTGCATGAATATTCAAATTTTCAATATTCGAATATTCAATATGTAATTATTACTCGAAAAATAAAATACTATTCGAATTTTGAATACGTTGCTTTGCTGGCCATAAATGCAGCGAGTCCATGATAAATCCTAAGAACTAACTTCGCAGTTATAATTAAATGCACTGGATGGCGCTGTGGAGTGTGTTAACAAGTTGTCTGTATTTAATCACATAATGTTGTCATCTGCCTCACGAAGTTTGGAATTAACGTTACTTGAAAAGGATCTTACTAAATGGAATTACTTTTGATCAAATTAATTAATTAACCTGAGTTGATTAATTCGAGGTTAATTAATTCACCTTGAATATTCGAATATTCAATTTTTATGAGCCCCGAATATTCGAATGCAATATTTTTTAAAAATGCTCATCCCTAATACATATACATTTATTTATTTATATATATATATATATATATATATATATATATATATATATATATATATATATATATGTGTGTGTATATATATATATATATATGTGTATATATATATGTATATATGTGTAAATATGTGTGTATATATATATATGAATAATATATATATATGTATATGTATATGTATGTATGTATGTATGTATGCAGGGCCTGAAGTTAACTTTTTCGGCCACCGGCCACTGTGGCAGGTAGATTTAAAAATTCACCTGCCACAGAGAATTTTTACCAGCCATTTTTTTTTTGCCGCATAAAGGTGAAAAAAAAAAACACAGGAATATCACAGTATTGTTCTTTAACTTGTAAGAATACACATTTAAGTGCTGTCAAGTAATAATAACTCTAAGAACATACTTTTTTAAAAAGCTTATCAATCAAATTCATTAATTTGACAAACACACACACAAACACAACATAGTATAGGCTATGTAGTATATTCTAAACAGAAAGACCTACCAAAGCTCGTATGTAAAATCACACGCGGCTGTGTTGATGGCTGATTTAGTCACGTAGACAGGTTTTAACAGCTTTTAGTTACAGCGTTTAGGAACCGTTAACTATGAACTAAATTAATATTGTTATTACTGGTAGAGTTTACCGCGTACCGGACATTTTCTCACCGGTTCCCGACCCAACTCCCAACATGCACAGTTGCACACATCTGTGCAACTGTCACTGTACTGTAGCCTACTATGAGCCTACATCAGCGTTACATTATCTCATCCCATCTCACCAACAGTTTAATACTCGCACATCCAAACGATCGCATGAACGTTACGAAACAACAGTCGCTGTCATAAATCAGCCGCTCACGAACCTTGCCATTGCCGCCAATTGTCCACTTTGTATTAAAATGTCTTCTTTTACTTTTCTTTTTCTCATCCTCATCTTTTTGTTGGTTGTTTGTTTCAGCTGGCCTTTTTACCCCAGTAATGTGCAGCCACATTTTAGCTAAAGTCTAATGCAAATCTGGACTTCGTTGAAATGTAAAAATCCTAATGAATCACTTAATTCTCATTGGCTACCTGCCAATGTGGCAGGTAGATTGACAGTGTTACCTGCCAATAGAAAAATTCACCCGCATTTGGCAGGTGGTCGGGTGTTAATTTCAGGCCCGTATGTATGTATGTATGTATGTATGTATGTAGTAACCAAGATGTGTGTTGCGCTTTGAAAGAGGTGGGTTTCTTACACTTTCTCTTTCCTGAGTCTGGGTCCTGCCTGTGGGTCTGTGAGATTTAAAGCAGAATTGCTGTTTGTCTTTGGTTATGTCTAAAATAGTGCTGGTGTAATGGGAGCTGTCTCAGGAGCTGCTGCTGGAGTGACAAACTTTGCCTATCTTTAGATCTGAGCTCTTGGCTAATATTATCAGAATCACATCATACCAACATAAGCCAGCATCACTGAGTCCTAGCAGAAATAGCTTTAGTCTCTTATATAGCAGGAATAAGATTGTTATCCAAAAGACAACAAATCTGTCGCCTCAAACACTGTATACATTTGGCAGCACAATTTAAAAATTTACTACAAAGCAGAAAGCTACACAACTCTCCGTTTTGAGTAAAGTTTGCATACCCCCATAGACTTCTATTGTATAGGCTAGTAATGTTTCTGCTGAGTAACGGCTCTATACAATAACTTTCTTGAAATTCAATCAGGAAACTCTTATGTGTCGCAAGCTGGTTCTTGATATGTAATGCCAGCAATCTCCTATCATGTTACTTGTATGACTACATACTGTATGTCTTCTACTTTTAAACTTTCAGCCCATCAATTTATGGTGTAAGCTAATAGGTCAGCTAGAACTGCACGATTAATCATTTACTAATCAAATATTGTGTTCTCGATTCCAAAACCCAACATGTCATTCCTGAATGACAACAATCTTACCTGTGTCTATTAAATCTTTGACAAAATCACACTGGAACCTGTTCCAAAATCACACTGGAACCTGTTCCCCAAAAACACACTGGAAGTGTTTTGTTCAGAAACTCTGATTCAATGAAACAAGTGAAGAATTTATGAGTGAGTCATTGAATAGTTTATTCAAATCAGATACATTCAAAACATTTTAAATAGATTGCAGCAATCAATTTGATCAGAACCTCTAGTAAATTACATGTTATTTTGTTTAGATGTCTGTTCAGAATTATGCAAAAATCGTAAAATTACACTTAAGCATATAAGTATAGTATACAAAGTATATTTGGCCTTTACTTGTACTCAGAATACTTTGAAGTATATCTCAATCAAAATATTAAGTATACTTGGCTTATAGTTGTATCTGACTGACAAAAAAATAAAGGGAAAGGATAGGGTAAATATAACATATACAAACACACCTTTTTTTGTTGTGTTTTAAGTATCGTATGTTTATATATACTCACACTGGTTGGTTAGAATTGATACATTTCTCTGTAATGTGTTCACACTTGAGTTCACACTGTGTCTGTATCACAAGGTATGAAGGTATTTGTAAGTGGCAACAGACGGACATACAAGGTCAAGGGTCACACAGGTGGAGGTCACTTTAGGCCCCTTTAAGGAAGCCCATTTTGAATAGAAACGATGTTTCTTTGGAAGCTGCAGATCAGTCTCTGTGTGACAGAATTGCCTCTAACTATCCAAAACCTCTTGAATACATGTTTTAGGAAGTAATATCTGATATAATCTGCTTGAATCTGCTTGAAGAGGAACTGGCCCCCCGACTAAGCCTGGTTTCTCCCAATTTTTTCCTCCATTCCGACACCCGATGGAGTTTTGGTTCCTTGCCACTGTCGCCTTTGGCTTTTGGCTTGGTTAGTTGGGGACATTTAATTTAATATTCAACAATAATATTAATCTGCCTGCATAGACACCATTGTATGAGAACTGAACAGAGCTGGACGATGACATCACTGTTTACTCCAGAGCGGCTACAGTGGGGGAGAACAAGTATTTGATATACTGACGAATTTGCAGGGTTTCCCACTTACAAAGCATGTTGAAGTCTGTAATTTTTATGAAAGATACTCTTCAACTGTGAGTGACGGAATCTAAATAAAAAAAATCCAGAAAATCACATTGTATGATTTTTAAGTAATTCATTTGTATTTGGCAGTAGTATTTGGCAAGTAATTCATCGAGGATGGCAAGATCAGTCTTTGCACTGCATGTTGTTTGACTCTGTCCAGCTGCTTATGAACTCATTATAAAGCTTGAACATGTCAGCTAGATATGCAGTTTTAAAATAGAAAGCATCACTGTGATAGTGCATGATTTTAATTTTTCAGAAAAGTTTAAAGGGATACTCCACCGTTTTTTTTTTCATATTAAACTATGTTATTCCCTTAAAGGGTACAAATCATGCTTTTAAATCATTCATTTTTACTTATAAATCATACATTTGTGGTCTATATAAAGCATAACTGCAATGCTTGGGTCTGAATTACTCATTATTATAGCTCCACAGGACCCTTTTCTACCCCTTTTCTGATGTGCTTCTGTGAGCAAGTCGTTTCAATGCGGCCTCTTTAAATAAAAAGGCGTACCGTCTTACCCCGCCCGCTCTCCAGGGCGCTGAGTTCACGGTCAGTTCAACTCGGGTTCAACTCTCTGCGTTCGGCCATTATTGTAGTTTGATAAGAGATACGATTACTCTAGCTTCAAAAAACATTTTTATTCACACAGTCAATAACGGAAGACTTGTCCACCAAGCCTTACATATTCGAGCCAGAGCGAGCGATTTGAAAAAGATGACGACTACGAACCTGCAGGTCTTCATATGGAGGCAGGTATGTAAGTTAACTATGTTGTGTTATTAGTGAAAGTCGACTATTTCTTGTTAAAACAAGCACACTGACAAGAAAAATGACTGTGGCCTGATCTTATCACTAAAAATCTGTATTGATAATAAAATGATAACTTACGTTTAGAAAGCATCAGGAAACACAGCAGCTAAATGATAGAAGGAATTTACCCGATCGGCAAACCCTTCTGTATACTGGCTGAGGTTGTTGAAGTGGGGATCCTTAAAGTGCTTCAGGTCACTACATTCAACAACCGAACATTTTGACTAGCCCTCTCGGTAACTTCTGCATCATTGAGCTTGGACTACAAAATCGGAGCGAGAAATAATAATGGCGGATTGCTCGTAGTGTTGGACCGGTAGTCAATGTCCTTATTTGTCAGTTCCGCTGCAAATATGGTGACGTACTTGCTCAAAAAACGTCATAGACAACAGAAAAAATCTGAACAGGTTGAAAAATATGACCAAAACAAAATATAAAGATATAAACGAAACACCTGAAGAGAATAATTTCATCTTTTCTGTACTTATAAACACTCCAAATCTACAACAAAATGCATTTAAGGGCTAAAAAAGTGGATTTTGCATGATATGTCCCCTTTAACTAAGATGAGTTGATACATACCTCTCTTGTCTGACGTGCGAGACACTTTGATAGCACTTAACTTAGCCTCCAAGTTTTCCGTATTTAACACCTCCACCTCCACGTTTTCCATATTTAAATGTATGTAAAGTGGATAACTTTGATGTATGGCAGAATACCACAGCTGGTACTTGGGAGCACTTCGGACTTGGCGCATATATATATGGACCCGGCGCAGTAATAGCATCACTCCGGAGAAGAAGAGTCGGGAGAGGATTTTTCACGAGTGATAATATTACTGCGCCAAGTCTATATATATATATATATATATATATATATATATATATAGAGGGAATGCATTCAAGTGACTTTCCCGCAGGAACAACCCCCTTCACAGCCTGACCGAGTGGCAAAAGATCTGCTGCGTGACTGGATTTAATAGGGGAAACTGCGAAAATGTGACTAAAACGAACAATTTTATCAATTTAAATTAAATGTTGGACTCAATATAGTGTTCCTTACAACTTACTAAAGATCGTGATCCATGGATATTATTGACATGCAGCCAGGAAACGTGTCGACAAACATTTATGTTTGCCTGATTTCAACATCGGGGAAATAGAAGCAATATAGACCTAAACATAAAGCAAATTTGCCTGTGAATGTTTTATATAAATACAATATAGGTTTAAATCTGGGTGATTACTTATATCAGTGTTATATATAGCCTATATATCATCATATCGTCCAAGCCTAAAACTTTATAGTTTTTTTAGTCAGTGTTTATTAAAAAAAACATCCAATAATGCAGAATATGGAATGATACATATTTAATTGATGAGTTGTTAATATATATATAACAATACAAAATATATGGGTATGGTTTTACAGCTAAATTCAGCATATTGACACAAAATGATAACTGCAAATCCACCTTTCGCTGACTGGAGTCCAGTTGTTTCTGTGAATTGCAGTGATCCATTTGCTCCTCTTTCTATTTCAGTCTGTAAAAATATACCTCAGTTTTTTTGTCAAATCTAGTTGTACAGTCAATCGCAAAGCTCTTTCCCACTTTATGTGTTGTGTTTGTTTTTCGCTGGCATTCACGCTGAACACATATGCAGCCGCTCAGTCTTTTTGCCACTCACTGTGAGAAACTGCAGCACTCCGGCCGGAGGTGACGTCACGCACATTCCCTATATATATATATATATATATATAGTACGCCAAGGATGGCTACTGTATCGTGAATTAAAATGTGTAAATGTGCGCTTTTACCCTTAAACCAGTACCATTTACATCAATTCCACCGTGCATTTAACAATTGCACTTAGCCATATCGTTAATGACAACGCTTTTGTTTCAATATAACGTGCAGCGGCTATACAGTATTCTCACTGTACAGCAGAGATTCTCAACTCTGGCCCTACAGATCCACTGTCCTGTCCAACTCTAATCAAACACACCTGAACAAGCTAATCAACATATTCAGGATTACTAGAAAGCTACAGGCAGGTGAGTTCGATCAGGGTTGGAGCTGAACTCTTTAGGAAAGTGTATCTCGAGGGATAGAGTTGAGAACCCCTGCTACAGCATAGTTTTTTCCTACCATTAATGAGGGCTGTTCAAGATGCTGAATACTGAATAGCTGTAGATTTGTAAATGTGGTTTCATATGAACCATGAACATTACTGAATGAGTTTTTTCTTATTTTTTATTAAATGGTCTTGGTGTTTAAAATGAGATGTTCTACTCTGCCATTATTTCCTGATCTAGGAGCTTGACTGGTTCTGCTTGGCCTCTAAACACAGAACCTGCCCTGCCTGACCAGGCAAGATTTTTTTGTCTCAGCTCCAGTTGTAATTGTGTGAAACCCCCACTGAACATGCATGTGGCAGAACGCCCGGAAAATCTTTGTATTCTGTCCCATTCTTGCTGAATGAAAGATGTGCCCTGTGAAAAACACAGTTTCTTTCATTGCCCAGCAAGAGATGCATAAAAAAGACAATAAATTGTTGAAATACAGTAAGAGTATAAAGCTGTAAAATATAGCATATCTCATGTAATTTGCTAAAATAATTTCTCTTCTAAAATTTTAAGTAAACATAAGATTACTAGGGATTCGAATCATGAGATTCTTTTTAGAAATATCTTCAAAGCAGGAGATTTAAACTTAAGTCTTCATCTGCTCTCCATTTCTGTCTAGGAGAAACAATTAAGTTACAACGGATATCTCATTTCTGATTTTTTTTTTTTGTTCTAGTGTGTTAGTGATTTATCAGAGGGAAAGGCTTGCGATTGAAGTCATTGTTTATTTTTATTCTTCCTCTCTCTCTCTGAGATGAGAGGGTTTTCCATCTTTACTGCTCCTCTGGTTCTGTTTGTGTGATTGCTCATTTTAGTCTCTCTCCTTCACTGAATCAGTCACGCAGTTCTGTTCATTTAGCACACGTAACTGGCTCAAAGTTTTGCCCCCCTGTATGCAGGACAATACAGCCTCCCTGATACAATTAAACTATCAGTACATAGGACAATTATCTGAAACGTTATAATTTCTGTTAAAGGAACAATATAAAAGAATTTTGTAATAAAATATCAAAAATCGCTTGCACAGTGTGATATATTTCCTACAGTTTAGTACTTAGAATATCCCAAAGTTTCCAAAGATTTTTAATTTCGGAGAAATTCAAATTTTAATTATTTGGCCATGCCAGAATTTTCACTTGTCGCCTATCACTGACGTAATATCCGTGTTATCCTTGGTTTCCGCTCGTGCAGTACGAGCATAGTAACCATGGAGACAGCCGTGGACAACAGCGTTACGTCTAACTGTTTGCTGCAGTTGTTTCGTTCAAACATTATGGACCATGGCAAGCAGACTTTGATAAAAAAGGAGGATCAATATCAGCATGGCGTTTTCGAGATTCCGCGAGATCCATGTCCACGACAAACTTCGACTTGACTGAGGCCACGTTTACACAAAGCCGGGTATTTAGCAAAACAAATATTTTCCCCCTCTCCGTTTTCAAAAATAACATCGTTTACACACCCGCATGAATACGCCGTCGAGCGCCATCATAACTATGCCAAACCTAAGGCGGCAGTGTAGGGGTTAAGGATAAAGCCATGCAAGCCAATCAGAATCATCAGAATCGACAAGAGAGAACCTAAAACACTGTTTCTCCCAGTTCAAACGACAACAAATATCCGTCGTTTTTAAAAATCTCCACTTTGCCTGGAGTTTTTAGAAATAATCGTTTTCAGTGATAAAAACGGCGTTTCGTGTAACTGAGAGGGCAAAACGCAGAGAAATATCTGCGTTTTCCCATTGTGTAAACGGGGCCTGAGCTCTTACATTTACTTTATTAGACAGGTGAGCAAATGTACATAATAAAACTAATCAATGTTGTATAGTTCAACATGATGCAATGTTAGAATATGGTCTGTTTGTTATTCTAATGTTGATCTAGCTTACTGCTAGTCTCATACAGCCAACAAACTAACACATGGAATAACATTCAACACACTCAAATGCAGTTTAAGTGCGATAGTGTAGACCAAGTGAAGTCAGTGCTGCGTTACCTCACAAGCTTCATTCGTCGGTAACACTTTACAATAAGGTTTATGTATGAAGTTCATAGTATAGTTCATGCATTAACTAACATGAACTAACCATTTGTTACTGTATTTGTTATTCTTTGTTAACGTTCAGTTAATACAAATCTAGCTGTTCATTGTTTGTTCATGTTAGTTCACAGTGCATTAACTAATGTTAACAAGATTTTAATAAAGTATTAGTAAATGTTGAAATTAACATTACCAAAGATTAACAAATGCTGAAGAAGTATTGTTCATTATTTGTTAATGTTAGCTAATGTAGTAACTAATGAACCTTATTGTAAAGTGTTACCCATTCGTCAAATAAACTGATCTTTGTGAGTAATTCTGCACTTGCGGTTAGTTTGGTAGCATTAAATGTCCTTATTCCTTATTTCCGCTGGACTTGCATGTGGCGCTGATCTCTCTCAGATCTCTCAGCAATCGAGCCCTGCTTCATACCACAGTCATGATAAAAACATCAATGTATTCACTCATCCATAAGCATTATTATTTCCATAAGCTTGATGACAAGTTCCATAATTCATCTAGAATTTAGCGTCAATAATCTCATAGTCATTTTACCAAGTCACATTCATGTGTTCACTGCTCTTAAGAGTGTTCAGAGTTCATCCCAGGACTTGATGGCCAGATTTATTTCTGCCTTGAGCCCTCAATGATATTTGTTCAATAACTTCGCATTTGGGTCCCTCAGTGTACCAAACTGGTATTTATGAAATAATGTTTTGTATTATTGTCCTAAATATTTTACTGAATTTTTAAGACAACATAAATATTTTATGAAGTTGCAAGATTTTACAAAAAACAGAGAATGAACCTGTTAATGATTTATGTTGTATCTTGGAGTATTTCAAGTTAAGCCAGACTTTTTCCTGATATCAGAGGACCAATTTATGTTGGAACATAAGTTTAAGAACAAATTTATGTACGTACATGTGTTGTGAATTAGAAAGCAGTGTATGAATCAATTTGACAGGAATCAATGAATGAGACCTTAGACCTATTGTTTTGATAGTAAATTGTGTTGAAGATAAGGATGATAAAATTTTTTTATCTTCCTGGTCATTGTTTTTAGCACATTACATTTGAATTGCATTTTAGATTGTTCTCTGAGCATAAAACTAAGCGCTGCAGTGATGCACATTTATGCATCAATATCAATTTGCTTGAAAAACGTTTAAAAATACCATTTATAACTGAATCATAAATGTTTTTTAGCATCTTCACTGTACACAGAGTCAGCCAAAGTAGCGCATTTAAAACTAAAATTGACTTTAATCAACCCACGGTAAATTTACCCCCACCGGGATACAAATAATTAAGCAGAGGCAGGGATACATTGACCAGAAAGGGGGATATCCCACACATCCCCCTCCGCAAATCGCACCCTGCTTATAACAATATATATTGTTTCATAGCAGATTTACAGCATATATATATATATATATATATATATATATATACAGCTATGGAAAAAAATTAAGAGACCACTGCCAAATCAGCAGTTGCTCTGGATTTATTATTTATAATATAAATAATAAATCCAGAGCAACTGATGATTTGAGCAGTGGTCTCTTAATTTTTTCCATAGCTGTATATATATATGTATATATATATATATATATATATATATATATATATATATATATATATTAGGGCTGTCAAACGATTACATCATCGATTAATCGCATCCAAAATAAAAGTTTGTGTTTACATAATATATGTGGGTTGCACTTGTGTATAATTATTTTGTATAATTATAAATACACACACATGCATGTATATTTAAGAAAAAAATATTATTTATATATAAATTATTTACATTTTTATATAATATAAATGATATATAAATCTATATACCGTATATACATGAACATATTTCTTAAATATATACAAGCATGTGTGTGTATTTATATATATAAAAAATTATACACAGTGCACACCCATATATTATGTGAACACAAACTTTTATTTTGGATGCGATTAATCATTTGACAGCCCTAATATATATATATATATATATATATATATATATATATATATATATATATATATATATATATATACATATATACACACAGTCACCCTAAAGGATTATTAGGAACACCTGTTCAATTTCTCATTAATGCAATTATCTAATCAACCAATCACATGGCAGTTGCTTCAATGCATTTAGGAGTATTGTCCCGGTCAAGACAATCTCCTGAACTCCAAACTGAATGTCATAATGGGAATGAAAGGTGATTTAAGCAATTTTGAACGTGACATGGTTGTTGGTGCCAGACGGGCCGGTCATTCACAATCTGCTCAGTTACTGGGATTTTCACGCACAATCATATCTAGTGTTTACAAAGAATGGTGTAAAAAAGTAAAAACATCCAGTATGCGGCAGTCCTGTGGGCAAAAATGCCTTGTTTATACTAGTGGTCAAAGGAGAATGGGCCGACTGATTCAAGCTGATAGAACAGCAACTTTGAGGCTACTGAGGAAAAAGAGGCTACAATTTGCAAAAGCTCACCAAAATTGGACAGTTGAAGACTGGATAAATGTTGCCTGGTCTGATGAGGCTCGATTTCTGTTAAGACATTCAGATGGTAGAGTCAGAATTTGGCGTTAACAGAATGTGAATATGGATCCATCATGCCTTGTTACCACTGTGCAGGCTGCTGCTGGTGGTGTAATGGTGTGGGGGATGTTTTCTGAGCACTTTTTAGGCCCCTCAGTGCCAACTGGGCAACTTTTAAATGCCACAGCCTACCTGAGCATTGTTTATTTGAATGTAAATCTCTCTAAGTAAAGATTTGAACTGCACACTCACTCTAATATTTTGTCATATAATACATACAAACATAATGGATTATAAAGCCCTCATTAAAAACTTTGGTCATACTCTGTCTTTAGTTATTTTTTACTTGTATCTCATTAAGGTGTGTTTTTGCGTTAGCTACTTAAGAAAATTAAAATCTCTGTCTCTGAACTTTTATAAACACCCATCTTTTGAACCCCCAAAAATGTTCAACCATGACATCCTTCCATTATTTTGCAAGGACCTACCTCATTAATTATAAAAATATAACAGCCAATGGCAAGTCTCCAGCAGCAGACCTTTCAATTTGTTATTTTTGTTTTAGTACTTTTATTTATTCAAATTAAAATATGCAGTTTGTGTGTAAGTTTACAGTATATATCATATAAACCATGCAATGGGCTCTATGCACAGCGTTATTTTCGATGAAGGTCTAAGGATGCTGGATTACTTTCGCTGATCGTTGAGTCCAATGCTATACCGAGAATTTATATTGGTTTTTATACTCTGTGGCTATACTTAAAGAAACGTTAGTCACAAAAACAGACAAAACAAACACCCCTCATTTTGTTTATGCTTCTTTGTTTATTATGTTAAATAAACATAACTATATATAAAATTACATCTAAACGTATTAAAGTTTTGTTTCAAAGACGGGAGGACAGTAAATTTTGAAGACTCTGCCATAATCCTGTTTTCCTCTGTTTTCCCTCCGCTTTAAATCTCCCCAACCGGAAACTGAAGAGCAGCCTTGTGTCAAATGTGGAACTTATGCATGCATATAGCCTATTAATTTAGTTAAGCATACAGTATTGTTGTTGAATCAAATTCTGGCGGTTTTGTAGGCCTACAGCAAAGCTTAGCTGTTGATATAAGAAAGTGGTTTAAAGATTCGTCGTTGACAAAGACGACTTTGACCAACAACAACGTGTGTGGAGACGACTCTGGAGCTAATGAGATGGTAGGAATGGAGAATTTGTCTGCTACATTGCACAATTTTTATTGCAGTATGTTATGCATTGCTTTTATTATTGTTGAGTTGTTGGTGGAAACCAGGGCCTGTTTTCATAAAGAATCTAAGAATCCTCTCAGAAAACTCTTAATTTAGCTTAAAAACTTTTACGTAGGAGTCTTAGCTTAAGAGCGATTCGGGACTGATCTGAGAGCTACTCTGAGTAAGGAAAAGATAAAAACTTTCATCTTAGTGAGGAGGCGGGGCTTACCCTGTTGCTATGTATGACACACTCTTTTGAAGACTGTGATTGGTTGGTTGTCCAAGAAAGAAAAAAAGAGCAATTTGAAGTATAGAGTTTACTTACACACTACCACACACACACACGCACACACACACACACTATATATATATATATATATATATATATATATATATATATATGTGTGTGTGTGTGTGTGTGTGTGTGTGTGTGTGTGTGTGTATATATATATATATATATATATATATATATATATACGTGTGTGTGTATATATATATATATATATATATATATATATATATATACACGTGTGTGTGTATATATATATATATATATATATATATATAATTTTTTTACCATGCTGTTAATTTCCTACGGTATTTGATTAGCTTAGAAATGCTAAAAAATATTCCTCTCTTTCCAGTTACACTGATTGCTGTCTATTTAAGTGGTGGTTTGAATGTTGGTTTTAAAATAGCAAACATGGAATAAAAAAACGTGAAAGATGAGAAAAGCCCAACTTGAAAGAAGAACAGTGCTTACTGTTAGTCCAGTTAGTGGATGAACACTAGACCAACATTAAAGAAAATTAAAAAAATGGGGCCAGATGTCACGGCACAGAGCAAGAAGCAGACGTGGGAGCTTATAGCAAACATTATTAAAGGTTCATCCCCTACTTGTGCACCAGGGAAGCCTGCTATATGCATAAATGCAGTTTTTTTCAACCTGCTAGGTGGGAATGTCCAGTGGAAACTAAATAAACTGTGACACAATAAGAGGTTCTGAAAATGCTGTCATTGTTTGTGTGATCACTGTTTACAGAAGGTTGTGACAGACCCAAACTACTGCTGCTTTGTTGCATTTTCCCATTTGCCAAATATTTGAATGTAGTGATTACTTTCATTTCTGGCGTTATGGCATTGTGCTGTGTTGGATATATTAGCATGTCTCTAATAAGATCAGTCACAAACATGATCCCTGCACAAACTCATCTATAGCATCTTATTAACTCACTGTCATCTATTGCATCACATTTCTTTTCAGTCTCTGTCTGACATTTTCTCTTCTGCTAAAGAAACTCTAAGCCTCTTAAAAGTCCTCATCCATACTCCTAACAATTGTGACCTTAAGACCTCTTTAAGGGTTAAGATTCTTTCTAAATGACTTTTTTCTCTACTAGGGTTTTTTCTTTAATTTTAAGAGTAAATGCCCACATTTCTAAGAATTTTCTTAGAATTTTGTCACTAGGAGCTACTTTTTGCATTAAGATTCTTTATGAATACGGGCCCTGGAGCTTTTGTGACATCTCTATCCATCCATCCATCCATCTATCCAGCTATCCATCCATTCATCCATCCATCCATCCATCCATCCATCCATCCATCCATCCATCTAGTTGTTCCTAAAATTGAATCTGTCATGCATTATAGGTAACACCCTGCTCAGAGATTATAGTGTGTGTATGATCGAATCAGTGTGCTATTAAGAGCTTTAGGGTGGCAAGGACTAAGGGAATAAGGGATCATATAGTCTTAGGATAACTGGAATTCTTTCCAATTGATTGAATGGGGTATATTCACATCATATCTGACTAAATGTCCTCTGAGTTAGTCGAGTAAAAGCACACATTTAATTTCAATGCGCAAATAAATTCAATTAAACAGTGTTCCAGGACCTTAATATTAACCAAAACACACACAAAAAATGTCCTCACTTTTCTGACAAACCTACATTTGCTTGCAGTTCCCTTTCGTCCTGGGAACTCTGATGTGTTGTGGGGGAGTTCCCTGACAAATTAGGGATCAGCGCTAGGGAGCCTGTTGCCTTGAGAGAATTAAAAACGAGCCAATAAAAATTGGCATGCAAGATTTGCATTCCGCACGCCGTCTACTGGCACGGATATTAAAAGCGGAAGTAAACAATGCATGATGCTTTTTCTCCGGAGCCTCACAGTGAACTGCTTTTGCCGAAGTTGGAGAGAAAAGGTTTCTTCCAGTCTTTGGGAAGAGAAGGAGGTCCTCTTGGGTGCTGGTGTGACGGCGTGGCAGTGATCATTGTTTCTCCTGGCAAAATCTGGTTGATTACAACACACAGGCTTGCAGTTTCCTCACAAAAGAGCTTTTGGGTGTTTCGTGTCCTTTTCAGGATGTGGTTTCACCCATGCGTTTCTGGATGCAGTTCACTTCTCCCACAGGTAGATGGCCACAAACACTGCTTCTCGTGCTTGGGCTTAGCGCACGCTGAGGCAGCGTTTGTGGATGAGTCATGTTCTCATTGTGGGACTATGACTCTCGGGATGCTGCTCACGAGAACTGAGAATCCTGAAACATGGGGGAGTCCCTTCAGAAAATCCCTGTTCTAGTTCGTCTGCTGGTTCAGTTCAGCAGGCAGCTACTTAGTTGATTCCTGTTGGTGAGTGGATGAGGATTGCCGTGAAGAATGTTTCGACTGATGAAAGATCCTCTCGAGCTTCTCACGCCTCTACTAGCTGGTGGCCATTGGTGCTTCCGGTGGAGCGGTTGGAGCCACCTCGGGCGGTTCTGGTTGTTTTCCTCTGGCGGTTCCGGTTGGTTCCAGAGCTGTGGAGGTATTGGCTGGCTCCTCTGGCGGCCAGTCGTAGGCAACCTCACTCCTCACCACCCTTGATGACAGGACTGCACTCGGGTATGAGGGAAGGGCCCGGTCAGTGGTACCCAAAATATCTACAGTAGAGCAGTTTCCTCCTTCTTCAGGTCATCCTGGGTCAAGACTTATGGGCACATAATCTCCTCCCAAGAGGATCAGAATGGCAGTGGATGCTGTCTCCGAGCAGTGTCGCTGTCGTTTCCCTCTTCCCAGTCTGCAGATAGCAGCGACACTTCCTCGATTGCATTGCTCCTGTCGGCGGCTGGGCCCAGAGGGGCAGTCACTCATGTTCCAGGGGAGCTCAACCGTGTGGCAGACGAGCTTTCACGGTTGCCTCCCCTGCCAGGGGAATGGCGACTCCATCCCCTGGCAGTTCAGCTAATCTGGAATGTTTTCGATGTCGCACAGGTCGACCTGTTTGCCTCTTCGGACACGAACCCATTGCCAGTGGTTCTCTCCCTGTCCGAAGGGACCCTCGGCATGAATGCCCTGGCTCACAGCTGGCCCCAGGGACCTGCGCAAGGTATGCGTTTCCCCAGTGAGCCTTCTTGCACAGACCCTGTGCAAGGTCAGGGAGGACGAGGAGCAGGTCCTGTTAGTGGTGCCATATTGGCCCACCAGGACTTGGTTCGCGGAAATCCTCGCGACAGCCCCTCCTTGGCCAATTCCTCTGAGGAAGGACCTCCTTTCTCAGAGACAGGGCACTCTATGGCACCTGCGTCCAGACCTCTGGAAACTCCATGGAGGTTCTAGATGATCTACCATAGGCTGTGGTAAACACCATCACTTCTGCTAGAGCCTCCTCTACGAGGCGCCTCTATGCCTTGAAGTAGAACCTATTCATCGAGTGGTGTTCCTCCTGCCGGGAGGACACCCCAAACTTGCTCAATCGTGCTTTCCTTCCTAGAAGATAGGGTTGGAGAGAAGGCTGTCTCCCTCCACCCTCAAAGTGTCCGCGATAGCTGCACATCACAATGTAGTAAAATGTAAGTCCATGGGGAAGCACGACCTGGTCATCAGATTCCTTAAGGGTGCTAGTAGGTTAAATCCACCTCGGGTTTTGCACTCTGTACCCTCTTGGGACCTAAAGCTGAGAGCTCTTCAAAGTCCTCCCTTTGAGCCTTTGCTGACAGTGGAGCTAAATTTCCTGTCCACTAAGACAGCACTCCTGTTGGCACTGAACTCTTTTGAGAGGGTTGGGATCTGCAGCTTTTTCGGCCTGCGCGAATCGTGCCTAGAGTTCGGGCCAGGCCTTTCTCGCGTGATATTGGAGCCCGGCTTGGCCATGTGCTCAAGGTTCCTACCACTCCCTTCATGGATCAGGTAGTGAACCTGCAGGCGCTGCCCCAGGAGCAGGCAGACCCAGCCCTAGCTTTTTCTGTCCAGTCCACGCCCTGTGGGTTTACATTGACAGAACACAAAGCTTCAGGACCTCAGATCAGCACTTTGTCTGTTACGGAGGCCAGCAGAAGGGGAAGGCCGGCTCTAAGCAGAGAATTAGCTCACTGGTTAGTGGATGCTATCACCCAAGCGTCTGAAGCTCGGGGTAGAGCCTTGTCCTCCCAGGTCACGTGCTCACTCTACTGAGAGCAGTTGCCGCCTCCTGGGGGTTGGCTCAAGACGCCTCGCTGACAGACATTTGTAGAGCTGCGGGCTGAGGGACACTGAACACTTTCGCTAGAGTTTCATAGCCTACGTGTGGAACCTGTTTCCTTCCAAGTTCTCGCTACGGCCCGTGGTGCGAGGGAAAAGGTTGTGTCGGCTTGCTACCCACACGTGCCTCAGCCGGATACTTGCGTCCTTTTTTAAGGGTTAGGGCACACTTTCCCAGTGTTATCCAATGGCCACTGAATAGGTCTGGCCCATTATAAATTCTGAATTCTAGATTTATAAAAAAATGAGTTTTTATTATAAAAATGTGTTCTCATCTCATGCAGCAAAGTATAGTACAGTCAGAATTCTGAATTGTAACTGCTTACAGAATATACAAGTCAATACGCTTTCTTCAGTTTTGATGCTTTATTCAACAACTGACATAACAAATGAATAATCTGAGTCTGAGACACAAATGGAGGATCCCTTTCCCACTCTATAAAGTATTGTGAATTCGTTTCACGGACCTACCCCGAACTGATAATCTAAAACAAAATTCTGTATCAAATTTATAGATGAGACAAGTAGTTTGTTCAGGCATGGTTTGGTAGGGATTTACAAACCTGCGCACATATATTAAAATGCACATACACTATAGAATCAATTATCTCAATGCGCATGTGAACGCCATTAGCGTTTATCACAGGTTTGCGTTTAAAGTCTGTTTAGAGACATTCCTATAAATTTTTTACCTTATAGTAACTGTAAATCTGGCTCTGAGTTCATAAACGCCAGAAGAGAACTGGCCCCCAGACTGAGCCTGGGTTCTCCCAAGGTTTTTTTTTTCTCCATTGGGTCATCTGATGACAGTTTTAGAGACACCATTTGGTAACTTGATGAAGTTTTCGGTTCCTTGCCACTGTTGCCTTTGGCTTGCTCAGTTGGGGATATTCAAATTAATTAACCAATCATTAATACAATTGTTCAGCTCTACCAAACATGGATGTTTTTCCACTAAGAAACGAACATTGTTATTATGTTTTGATTGATACTGTGAAGCTGCTTTGATGCAATCCATATTGTGGAAAGCGCTATATAAATATACTTGACTGGTCTGATTAAATAAACTGATTTTTGGGAGTTATCAGCAGATCAGGGTGTGCATAACAATGAACATTGATTTCCCAATGAAAGCTTGCAGTAATTAATAAGTAATAAAGAATCTCATTATAATCTTAATCTCAACATAACTGTTGACCTACCATTATTGAATAACACCATACCTAATCAGACCCAGCATTACAATTTACATTATATCCTGCCCCCAAATAATATCCAGGATTTGTAATTATTGTGTATCAACTCCATAGCATGTTGAAATGAGTATTCCAAAGGTAGCCGGTTTAATGGTTTCTGGTGAATTTTCGATATGTGGATCTAAATACTAATATTTCCCACATTCCTTTGCATTGCTGTGGAATATATTTTTAATTTTGTAACTATAAGTGATAACACTTTATTTTGATAGTCCACTTTAGACATTCTATTAACTATAAGTAACTTTGCAACTACATGTAAGTGTCATTAGAGTGTTAGTCGACTGTCTGCTTAATATCTGATAACACTTTATTTTGTTGGTCCCCAACAGATATTCTACTGACTATAAGTAACTTGGCAACTACAAGTCAACTTGTTCTACTAGGTTGACCAAAAGTTCCTGAAAAAATTGGGACAGTCCGAAATATAAGCTGTTGTCCTCATTTCTTGAATTCTTAAATCGGCCTTAATTGTCCCGAAATTATACTAAAGCAAAATCTGATATAAAATGTCTTATAATAAAATCATAAAAATCATCCGTTGTCCTGCAGCCGCGAGTACAGTGAATGTGCAGGCAGCCAGTCAACTTTTGTTTTAAGCGGTGTCAATTTTCGCTCTTGACGCGCAAATGGATTCAAATGGATATTTGCGTCTGGTTTGAAGGCAGCATTAAAGGAGTGAGTGATTTGTCACGTCACTGCATGCAATAAAATACTTTGGCTCGGGCCTTAATGTCTGATGTTCAGGTTTCACTTGAAGCAAATCATCTGCACAATTATTTAGTTTTCCTATTTAATGACCGACAATTTAGTTTTAATAATAATTTTGGCATAAGGCTTATTAGCGTAGGCTATAGCCTGAAAGATCTGCTTCAGCCTGTGCACTGTTACAACAGTAGGCTAACACTTTTTCTTCTTTTTTTCCACAAAATTTGAGTTCACTGATTTTAATGTTTTATTTTTATTTATTTTTATATTTTTGTTGCAAGGACTAAAGCAGACTGTTGATCTTCAAAAGAAAAAAGGTTGGTTAGAAAAATATTTTGGAACAAAACCAACCCTCTCACCCCCTTGCCGAATTTCAGCCAACTCATCTGGTCACCCTATGTTCTACTAACCCGAAATCTAACACCTAATCATAACCTACCAGTCTACTGACAGTCTACTATAGTCTACTAATACTCTAATGAGAGTTAGTTGACATGTAGTTGCAAAGTTACCTAGAGTTATTAGAATGTCTAATGTGGACTATCGAAATAAGTGGGAAGCCTATAAGTGCTTATACAATTATATGTTAAGAATTTTCAACTTGCTTAAAACACACAAGGAAGTGTTAAATAATAAAGAAGAAACAAAGAAACATATTACAAGCAATAAATAAGAGTGCTTTAAGTATATCTGATGTTGTTCCAGTTAGGGATAGTTCAGCCAGAAATGAAAATTCTGTCTGTAATTACTCACCTCATGTTGTTCCAACCCTATAAGACTTTCGTTCATTTTAGAACACAAATTAAAGATATTTTGATTAAATCTAGGATCTGGATCACTCTCCATAAGCTTCTAAGGAATTGAAGCTTGTCGCTCAAAAAAGTTATCAAACAGTTGTTACTTAAAATTGATACTAAAAATAGTGACTGCAGTCGTCAATCTTAAGTTTATCAAATGACGGGAATACTTTTGTGTGCAACCCCAACCCCCCCAAAAACGCAGCGCTTCTGTGTTGTATGTCATATTGGAGGCTCACTATTGGCCGATGCTCAGTCATGCGTGTGATACATGTGACTTACATCACAGAATCGCTGCGAACTTACGATACGTGAACTCGACTCAAGGCCATCAGAGAAGGAAATTAATAGTTGAATAAAGTCAGTATTTGTTTTTTGTTTTGTTTTTCTCACAAAGGATTCTCGTTACTTGATAAACCTAACATTGAGCCACTGTAGTCAACTGGACTATTTTAATGATGTGTTTAATAACTTTCATGATGGGCAAGTTTCAATCCCTTAGAAGCCTATGGAGGAGTGATCCAGCTCTCATTTAATCATTTTTTTTTTTTTTTTTTTAAATCTTAATTTGTGTTCGAAGATGAACGAAAGTCTTATGGGGTTGGAACAACATGAGGGAGAGTAACCGACAGAATTTCATTTTTGGATGAACTATCCCTTTAAGAGCAGTAATTTTTCTCTTTCTAGATTTACTGCTGTGTGATTATTACTGATGATGACATTATTCGTATATAGCATGATATCCACTTGACATATCAGATGTTTTGTCCAGTGTTTAATCCCGAAAACATAACTGACTGTGCTTACATTGATTTTGTGTCAGAAAAAGCTATTTCAAGAATAAGATCTAATGTATTTAACCACTTTTAAATAAGAATGGTTATAAGTCAATAATGAATAAGTGTGAGCAAATGAAAAAACAAAACAATGCATGATACAAAATACTTTCAAGGAGTATCAAAACACTACATTCCGACACTCTCTCTCTCTTTCTCTCTCTCTTTCTGTGTCTCCCTCTTCTTCTCTGGGAGGGATTAGAGTGGCCACATGTTGGCCGGGCAGAGGTTCGCTGTGGCTCTCGGCAGGCGCGCGGCGCTGTTGCTCATGGTAACTCGATCGCTGGCGGCCGTGAAGCTGTTTGATTTATTCCCAGCTCCAGCAGATGGCTGCAACAGAAGTTCTGTTTAAGTTCACTTCATAGCCGGGCTGGCTGCCAGGACAGAGTCTCGCACACACAAGAAGAGGAAGAGGGGGCTGGAAGCTGAACACATGCCAGAAGAATGTTCAGTGACTCCGGGTGCTAACCACACCACTTACCTCCTTCCAACCTCACACACACACACACACACACACTTCTCAGACCTTTCACATTTTTCACAAATACTGCAACGAACGTGATCCCTTCAAACTGATACTGCCCCACATTCCCACACATCTTCCATTTATTTCCTTTTTTTGTTTACTCACCTTTTTTTCACTCTGTCGCAAACACATTCTGCTCAAACACATCCACTGTGACACCCACACCTCATCTACTTTGATTAGGTTGTAAGATGCTAAAGGTGTCTGCCCAAATGCTGCTGAATGGAACCATATGGGCGCTTCTTATTCTGCTGCTCATTTAAAGTCATTATGCATAGAGAAATATCTTATTTACTCTGATCTCACAATGCATTTACATATTTCTACTGTTGAAATCAAAAACTCCCATCTGCTTTTTTTGTTCTTCTTACGTAACTTATCTGTAGAAAAAATTCTGTTGAAAATGTTTTATTTTAAATTTCTTTTTATTACCCAGTAAGTAAGTCAATTTGATAACAAAGGAAATAGTTATGCTTCAGAAGTTCTTAAAGGGTAATTCACCTCTGGAAAGATATGTGCATTTAAAAATGGGTCATTTATGTAGAAGAAATGTGAAATTATTTTTTAATTTGGAGCTTTTCTAGACTGAGAAAAGACAGAAAATGTATTTTTGGCTTATGTGAATGAAAAACATCAACTCCCAGAATTCATTTGCTTCGCTGCCTAGGAGGCTACGCTCTCCGCTAACTCTCGCAGTATGTAAACAACAGTCTACTAGTGATTTCCTGATGAGTCATGTTCCGAAAATGTGTTTAGAGATTGCCCAAAATGTCCGCTAATTTCGGCTTTTGCGTCTTCTACAGTCGCCATTCATCATGTCTTACTGTGGCAAGCGGAACGAGTGCGAGCTGTACTGTATAACGGCGCCAGACGAGCCAGGTTTACTGTGTTCGAACCGGGATGAGTGCCGGCTGTCTGGATAACGCGCTGAGGCCGGTGGCGGTGATTACGAATGAGCGGCACCTAAGGCGTAAGTTACCGGTCTCGTATCTCTCACGGAGGAGCAGGAATTTTCTTAGCAATGTTAAAACGCATGCATCCGATCACTTGTTCGGCGTTCATGTAAACACAACAGTCAGATTCACCAATCATAAGGAATTGAGTTAGATTGAAACAAAAGCTGTAACTTACATGTAAACAATGAATGGCGACTTCAGAAATTAAAAGCTGAATCCCGGACATCGACGGCCGGACATGTCCAGGAAAAAGAGGACGGTAACCCCTACTACTCAGCTTTCTCCACAGAACAAGAGCCTGCTAGCTTACGCTGTCCAAAAAAGATGTGTAATGTTAATCCCAATCCTCCATAACGCATCCGTCAGCGTATTCAGTAGTTTCGTCCACTTTTTCAAACCGTTTCTGCCAGTGAAATCAAACGCATTGGCACTGATCTGTGATAGGTCTGTTAGCGCAATAGGTCCGACCCCCATCGGCGGGTTTGAAAGGATGGGACTCGGGCTTGTAGTTTTTAACTAAATTCGCCCTCTCTACACTTCCGCCAACAATGACGCAAAATGACGATTTCTGCGTCATTGTTGGAGGAAGTGAAAAAGGTAAATAGCAGATTTCTCTCGTCTCAGGGAAAATGATAAAGTGTTGCATGACCATTCAATAGTATAACTGGGTTTCTAACAATGGAAAGCTTAATGCAAATGGGTGTAGTTGCCCTTTAAAGCAACAAATCTAATGTCAAGTCAAGTCACCTTTATTTATGTAGTGCTTTTTACAATACATATTGTATCAAAGCAGCTTCACAGTGAAAACATGAAAATAATACAACACAGATCAATTATATTGTTCAATATTAAATGTCTCCAACTAAGCAGGCCAAAGGCCAAGGCAACAGTGGCAAGGAACCAAAACTCCATCAGGTGACAGAATGGAGAAAAAAATTGGAGAACCCAGGCTCAGTTAGGGGCCAGTTCTCCTCTGGTCAAATTCGGGTAGCATTACAAAACAAATTGACAAAACATTAAGAGTATTTGTCAATTTTTTTCCTGAATTTAGTAGTAGGAAATTACTAGTCATCCAATTTTTTATATCAGCTATGCATTCTGTTAATTTTGTGAATTGGTAAGTTTTGTTAGGTTTTGAAGAAATATGCAGCTGAGTATTATCAGCATTCAGTGAAAGCTAATTCCATGTTTCCTAATGATTTCTCCCAAGGGTAGGATGTACAGAGTGAATAGCAGCGGTCCTAGTACTGAGCCTTGTGGTACGCCATACTGAATTTGTGATTGATAAGATCTCCTCATTTACTGCTACAAACTGATAATGGTCAGATAAGTATGATTTAAACCATGCTAATGCAATTCCACAAGTGCCAACATAGTTTTCTAGTCTGTTTAAAAGAATGTTGTGGTCAATTGTGTCAAATGCAGCACTAAGATCGAGTAACACTAATAGAGAGATACAACCATGATTGGATGATAAGAGCAAATCATTTGTGACTCTAATGAGAGCTGTCTTGGTACTATGGTATGGTCTAAATTCTGACTGAAAATCCTTGTACATATCATGTCTTTCAAGAAAGGAACACAGTTGTGAGGATACTGCTTTTTCCAGTATCTTTGACAGAAAAGGCAGATTCGAGATTGGTCTGTAATTGACTAATCTCTGTAGGATCAAGTTGCGTTCTTTTAACAAGAGGTTTTATCATAGCAAACAAAACACTGTCTAAAGATCTAGCATTCTTACTCTCCTCAATTAAAGTTTTGATGCGTGTCTCTTAGTTCTGAAATCTTCTCCGTCAGCCTGACTGTCTCCTTGCTTTTATCACATACAAATCCTATATTGCCATCTGGAGAAAGCTATACTAAACATGTGATGCGACACAGGTGACAATAACAGGACAAGACATTACTCACTGGGTTTGTTGACTGATTCTTACTCACCGCGTTTGTTGACTGGTATTACTCAGCTGGCTTTTTATGAACTCGAAAGGCGCGGGCGCGTGAGAAAATTAATAAATAAATAAGCACACGGGTGCGCGTTAACAGGCTGAGCGAGTTACTAGTAGTGTGTTGTAAACAAAAACGGAAGCTGTGTAAGTTTAATCTGAAATGTTGGGTAAAATTTATTTTGTAGTATAAACAACTAAAAATTATGGTTAAAAACAGAAAGAAATATCGAAGCTAGATACGAGGTTTAGGACGACGGAGCATACAGCCTTGGAGCAAACAAACACACAGCACAGCAGGCAGAGTGGCAGACAGTAGCAAACGATCAGCCAAAAGTTTTAACAATTACATCCCACATCGCACTCACAAATTTCCCTATAAATATTTTATTACACTCAAAAAAACGACACATTACGGATGTTGAATGACATTTGTTTATAATTATAGGGGTTCTTTGAGTGATTAACATGTAAACTTGAGCTGAGTCTCTCACTGTTTGAAACATATTTTTGTTCTAGCATTGCATATATTCACATCAGTCCATATTCAGTTTAAGGAAATAAGTTTGGGTCTAAATAATAGGAAACAGATTGTGTCAGGGGGTGATTGTGTGAAGAGAAGTGTGAATAACTTGAGCCAAAAGCATGACCAGATGCACTTAAGATCACATCCTACAGTATGTGTGCAGGTCATTATTTTTCTGTGTCTGTTGGAGTCATGCCATGAGTTGAATCAAGGCCTCAGAGGAAGATGGTGAACTTGGAAAGATGATACACAACTGTTAACTGAAACAATATTTAAGAAATGTCTTCTCTTCTATGCTTTTCATTTTCCATGAAGAATATGACCAAAATCTTAGTCATTTTATTTCACAATAACAATATTTTGTCATCTTTTCAACATTTAAGGGGATTTTCCATGACTGGCGCCAGTGCTGTTCAATCCATTGCATCAATGTCATTGATCTCTAAAGTGAAACATCAGATTCAGCGTTACCCACGTGACTTGATGCTCGACAATTGAGCCTTGTGATGTGGCACACAGTTAATTTAATTTCACCACCTTGTTTCATTCATAAATGAATCAGCGTTTTAAGTGTATTATGCCGCCACCTAACAATGCAACTGCAATGACTAATAGCCGGTGACTGTCTAGCACACACAGAGACATGTGCCAGTGCTAATACTTCTGAAATATTAGCACTTTTGGAAAGCCTTTTGTCTAGTCAATTTGTGAATCTGAACTAACTGTTAAACAATGTATTAGTAGCCCTTATATAGCAAAATAATAACAACAATATTAATGTGGTGATATTGCTTATCACAATATTGAGCCACTCAATATCATTGTAAGGGAAATTCCTTCACCGTGACAGTCCTACTTGCAAAACAATTATTTTTACATTTTTATGTTAATTTGACCATTCAGGTGCCATCTGGCACATAAAATCAAATCATATTCCATTTTCCATAACAGATGGGGGTAGTATACCTCCAGAAATTGAGTTGTGCCGCGGCCGCACGCACTCTCACGCTCTTCAAACAACACAAGCGAGCGCTGTTTTGCTCTCTCTTCTCGCGCATATTATTCAAATCATTTGATACGACAGTAAAAGGTTGGAAGACCGCAGTTTCACGTGGAGCATTTGGAGATTTTTAGAGATCAGAGATTGAATGAACAACATCTCAACACTAAATGATGAAGACCGTCTCATAGACGCCTGTCTCAAAAATAAGCTGGTGCATTTCGACGATATGGGAAAATAAAAGCCTGGGCTATTATTTTAAGTTTACCGTATTTGTTTTGTTCATATTACACTTTTATTGTTAGTTTGAATTAATTTGACAGATAGCATTCGCTGATGTTGATCAAGCTAGTGCCATTCAGAGCTGCCAACTCTCACGATTTCACCGTGAGACACGCAATTGACACTTAGCAAGCAGGTTAGTTAAGCTCTCAGATTCTGTCAATTTTATTATGCAATTCAAACAATAAATACTGTTTTGGCACTTGTACATGTTACACCACAGATCTCTAGCGCACATGAACCGATCATCTCTACTAGCTTATGGAAAAAGAACATGAACACTGTTGAAAGATACAGTATGCTACAACTTACCAAAATGTATTCCTCATGCATAATGTCGACCAATCATTTTTGAACTCTTCCCTGAACTGAAATGTAGAAGTGGGCTGTACACACGACTGACATCAGGTTCAAGTACAAACACAAAAGCCGCACGACCTACTCGTGTACTGTATTTTGGCTGGTGGTTATGTTGCCAGCCCGTATACCCATGGCCCAAACTGACACCTGCCGGGCCGGGGCTAGTAATTCAGCATACTAATTTAGGTTTATATCTCGGCAGCACTATAACATGTCAGTTTTTTAATGACATCAGTGCACTTATTTCTTCTTATTCTTTTGATGCATGTAGCTAATTTTTTTTGGATATTTTTACCTCAAATTATTACGTATGGCACCTTTAAAGGGAACTGCAAAAACTGCAAACCTACTATTCACCACTTGGGCTTTCAATAAAACTTGGCTGCCTATGTGGTAGAAAGGTGATTATTATATTTTTTTAATCGGTGACTAAACAGAGAACTTGTGTTGTTGTCTTTCCCTTTGCCAGATTGGTAGAAAACACCCATAATGCACTTGCTATCCATGGCCACTCCAAGTCTGAGATGGACAGTTCGACGCTGGTCACGTCACAAGGGGTTTTCAACTATACAACATTTATTTTTAGGGTTTCTGACCCTCAACCCTTTCATTTAGTTTTTCCTTTTTTATTGAAAATATTCACAAACTTGTGTACCATGTCATCAACTATCTGATTCTCACATACAGTATGTGTAAGAAATCTGAGTGTGTTTGGCCGTTTAAAAAACTTTATAAATAATCTTGATCTATAACGTGAGATGGGACCCACAATGTTTCTTTGCGCTGCAGTTATAAGTTCTCTCAGTTATCAATTTCTCCCGAAATACATATACAAAAGTGGTCGGTGAACTATGAGAGGAATAAAGTAAACTTTATAGTTACTTCCACTATTTTTGTCTGACATGAACACGTCAGCACATGCTGCATCCAGACATCAGTGTGTATTTTACCAAATCCAATTGTAGAGTGTTACTGGTGCTTATGTGTATTTAAATGTCTGAAACCTCAAATAAACATTATGTGGTTGAAAAACGGCATATTGTGATATATGACAAGCACTGAGCGCATCTTATCTAGACGTCACTGAACATTCTAAATCCCACATGTGGGACCATACTCTCAGGGGCACAGAAATAAGAATCCCAAATATGGGATTGTATAGCCTGACTACGTTAAGACTTCCTACTTCTGCTAATTTCATTTCGCTCCTGTAGTCAGTCTGAGATAGCAGCCTATCTTTCAGTTTTCCACCAGATTGAAAACAGCCGGCCAATCAACAAACAGAGAGGCGGGCTGAGAGCCGTGACGTAGACGCTAAGCGCCGAGTTTTACATTGTAGGTTAGAGAAATCGAAAACCGAAACAACTGCAGAAATGGGAAACGAGACACGGATGCAATTCGCTCTGTTATGGAGAACATTCCGGGGTTTTTCAAACTGAAGCAAAAGTCGTTTACAGCCATGTTCACTCCGGTATTTCGCTCGCATCATCAAGTGTTTACAGCCAGGACCAGCGCGTGCACTTCTGCCGCTCTGGGGCAAAATGGCAAAAATCCTTTCAAATATAAACACATTTTAGCCTTCTGTTAAAATTACTTTTACTGGTCGACCATAGTCAGTGCACATTAGGTTTGCAGGACTTCAAAAAACAGTCTCTGATTCACAAAATGTGCCGTCAAACATTGAGAACTCGAGATAAGGTGCAGTTTGTCTTGCAATGTTAGTTCTTGGTACAAAATACTAGGGTGCACGATTCAGAAAATGAAACAAACATAAACATAAGATCAAACATAGGATATGTTTAAAACATAAGATCTGCGGATCGATACATTTATTTACGGGTTGAGCACAGTGACTGCACAGTTTGACCCATAGACATATACATATAGACATAGACATGACCCATAGACATAGACATATACATATATGTATATGTCTATGAGTTTGACCAGCGGGCGGCAAGAACTTGCAATAACTATTTATCAGACTGGCCCCGCAGCCTCGAAACCATAGAAACACTACCGGACCACCGGTAAAAGTCCCGACTCACCCGATTGCCACTCCGCCCCTGCACGCCATTAAAAAAATATAGCCTATATATATGAATCGATTTTAGGAATTCTATGAATCGATTCTGAATTGCAAAGATTAAATCGCGATTCAAATGTGAATCGATTTTTTTGCACACCCCTACAAAATACCTACTTGCTTGGGTAGGAAATACTTCTTTGCAAACTTTTAATCACAATGGTGTTAACTTATATTGTTTCTGGGGGCAAAAATTCAAAAACTAAATATTAAGCGGGTTAACCAAGTTATTTTCGGTTGAAGGATCCAGAGTATTGTAGGGAGAGGCTAAAGGCTGCAAAGAATCGTTAATTTTTTTGAGAACACTGCTACAGAAAATCTGATGTTGTAGTCTCCATTTCAAATTGGATGACTTGAAGTGTTTTAGGCCAAACAGAGAGGAAACTGTTCCGTCAGTTATTTATGAAGAAAAGGAACAGGGAGCAGCGTTTGCTAAACTCCCAAGCAAAATGCCATCAGATTATTACCATAGTATTTTTTTTTATCATAATGCTATTTAAAGAGTAGACAGTATGATACAAAAAAGGGATGTACCTAAAGCATGTGAGTGACACATTTAGTCAATTTTGTGGCTTGATGCACTTTTAGTAAATCTTTTTATCAAAGCATGACCTGCAGTTTAGCAACAGTGTTCTATTTGTTCTATTAATTATGCACAGCTGATTTTTCACTTACAACAAATGAAACAGAAGTAGCAAATACTACCAGTAGCCTTAAAAATCTAAGGCAATGGATATCTAAGGCCTTTTTTAAAAAGGCACAAGAGACCCTTATACAGGCCATTACATATCTGATTAATCAGTCCTTAAGACAATCCATTGTGCCATCAGCTTGGAAAATGGCCCTTGTCACACACATTTTTAAAACAGGTGAAAGATCAGATATGGCCAATTTTTGTTCAACAGAAACAACTAACTGTTTATTTATAGAAAAGTTTAAAGGCTACCTAGATAAGAGTTCTTATGTTGGTGCTGTCTTCTTGGACCTAAAGCGAGCTTTTGATAATGTTACAAAGTTCTTTTATCTAAATTAACATATTTTAATGTCTCAACTGGATAAAATCATACCTGTCCAGTAGAAAGCAGTGTGTTGGTATTATCATTCAAAGTCCCCATTCTGTGAATGTCCAGTAGGAGTCCCCCAAGGCTCCATACTTGATTCAATTTTCAATTTGTTTACACTGTGTATAACTTGCCAGAGGAATGTAAAAATGTTGATGTTCAGATGTATGCAGATGATACTATAATCTTTACACATGCTAAGAACTATCAGGAGATAGCATCCACACTTACAGCTGCAATGGCGCACATTGATGTCTGGCTTACTAAGTCATGTCTCTACCTAAACACTAAAAAACAACAACAACAACAACAACAACAACAACAACAACAACAACAAAAAACAGTCTATATGGCATTTACCAAACGAAATATGAAGGTGTCACATTCTAATGTGTTCCTTAGAGGACAGGAGCTATATATTGTAAATGAATTCAAGTATTTGTGTATGTGTCTCAACCCTAACATTCAAACAAATTAAGCCATTTCTTGACACCAAAGCTGCCAAGTTGTTCTTGCATACTATACTTTTTTTCACATATTGAGTATTATTTGACAAATTGGTCATTAACTAGCATATCTAATCTTACAAAAAACTAACATATCCACTCTTACGGAGATTACAAAAAACACGATTTAATGTTGGGATAGCTTTATCCAGGTGGATAGAGCTAATGCAGGAGAAAGAGTTCGAAAGAGATGCTGAAGTCCTTCTTTCTTCTCAACAGGTAAGGCAATGTTACAGTCTTAATTACAAGCTTTTTTCCTTTTGTTTGGTTGTGTACTTTATATAGACAGATGAACATTTATAGTATAAAGTTGATGACATCTAATGCATGTACAGTAGGTTACTTCAGAAAATATAATGAATAAAGAAGGCTCTAAATAAAGAAGGCAACTACTTATTACAATAGTTCATGTTTTTCACAGTCAGTAATTCATACTGTAACATTCGTTTATTCATTGAGTCAATTTGCTGTTTGTTTGAAATAACGAACCTGTTCACCTGAAGGAACACTCGACGAAGTGCTAATCCTGTCTAGAGCTGGGTATCGTAACAAAATGTTCGATACCGATACCGAATTATGGATGTGTCGTGAAACAACAGCAAGGATATATTTTTAATCATTTATTAATGAACAAGTGTTTTAAAGTCTGCTGGCAACAAGTATGATTATGGCGAGGCGATGCTGACTCATCATTCCTGCAGCAGTGAATGTGTGCGCCTAACGTTATATGGATCAGGTTATCAAACTATTAATTGTTTTGTTTAAAAGTAGAATTATTTTGATTGGCCTATTTCTCATGTCTTTGAGGCAAGTATCCCTTATGCTGAGTGTCGGTTCATCTGAGACACGCTTCAGTTCTTGCAGTGGAAGACGGACTACTCTCAACAAGTGTCTGTGCGCTTATCAGATTTACCGTGTCACTGGTCTTGGCGGCAATTATCCTGTCGAAAATATTGCATCGCGTGCATCTGGTATCGAGTCTGGCACACAGGTACACTTTGGAATCATTTCCACATATTTTCTATCCATCTTGGTTGGGACGCTTACACGCACGCACTCACGTGCGACGAGCTACGATCTCTGAGAAACTGTGTAAACTAGTGCTTTTCTGTCACAGCCTATCGTGCTGCGTGCTTATTGTTTCACTGACGTTGACGAAATTAACCAAATAGGTACCGAAATTTGGTATCGAAAAACAAGACATGTTTGATACTCGGTATTACCAAATCAATTAGGTCGGTACCTAAAAAGTACCGAAATCGGTACCCAGCCCTAATCCTGTCATAGCTTTTTGGTACATAATGGTTACCATAGATGCAACGCGCATTTGAAAAAGCAAGGCGCTGCAGAGCACAATTTCGTTTGAATGCCAAATACATTTTCACCGCTAGATGGCAGCAATTCCTACACAATGTCCCTTTAAGAAAGCCATTAAAGAGTAACTAAACCCTAAACCAACTTTTTTTAGTTAATGATCTGTAAGAATGGATCTTTATTAATACCAGTCATTGATTCGAGTAACTTTTTTGACATTTGTGTAAAGTGTTTTATTTCTACAATAAATGGTGTAAAAACGTCATAGTGCTGCCCTCTTCAGGTTGAAAGGTGGCTACTGCAGTTGAATTTTCCTATTGGATGTTCCGCACTTCGTGACATACGCAGGTTGCAGCTCACCACGCTCTTGGTACGAGCGGCAGTATAAAAACCAGCTTGTTTTGTCAAAACCACTGTAGCGAGTCAAGAGATGGAATTGCGAGTATTGAAAACGATCAGGTTAGCGTGTTTTAGTTTCAGCTTTTTGAACAGAACATGCTTTTTCAGCATTTTTAAATATTGCCAGTGGGTGGAGTCAGGCTCTGACCAGGGGTTTACTTACCCTTTAAAACTTTTGATAAAAAGGTATTGTCATTTCACCATTGCGATATTTTAGAGAGACATACATTTTTAAGCTTGGACAATTTCAAACCATTCAATTATGCTTATTTGGGTATATAAAGTCTTACATAATCTTGCCTCTCCTCCACTCCATGGCTTTTTCCAAAGACTCAAGGTAGAATGAGGTAGTCTGTAAAAGGGGACTGTGTGATACCATTTAGACGCACTACTTTTGGACAAAACGTATTGTCAATAATAGGCGGTAAACTCTTGAAAATCCTGCCCCTCTCAAAAAGAGTGCCCTACATTCAACACCTTTAAACCTCACTTAAAACAATGGCTCCTAGAAAACCATTCAACCAGCTGAAAGTTTTGTACAGTTTTTTTTATAAAACACAATTTTTTTATTTAAAATAGACTCATATACTGGCCACCCTTAATCAGAAGTGATGTGTTTGTAGCTCTAGGGAAAGTACAAAGGGAAAGCAGTAGTCAGATTTATGAGTGTCTCGGAGAGCGAGGGGTTAGCAACGGGGGCATGTAGACCAGTTTCCCTCCCAGAGGAAATACCTCCCCCCTCCACTCCTCCTCCTCCCCAGGTCATGTGTATCAGTAGATATTTGCTCATTCACCAGGTCAGGTTCCATACCAAACATTCTGGTTAAGACTGCTTATTGGTCAATCATGTATCTTATTTAAAGGGTAGTGTAACTCACAATTAAAAAAAATGTTGTCAGATATGTATGATTTACAGATTAAACAATGAACCCACTTTTAAAAAAAAATCTATTTTATTCTTCCGGTTTGAATAACGTTAAAAGCAATGTTAAAGCAACATCACAGAATATGACGTTATAGTAAAATCTGAATGGCAATTGGTACCAAGAGGTGTGGCGTATGCTAAAACATCATTAGATCTTTTATGACAATGGGTTTTGGAATATTTTTGCCATTTTTGCCATCCAGTTGCTGTGCTGGCTGAAAAACAGGCAGAATATTCAAAAACCCATTTTCTGCATGGAACACCATGATAAATTCAACATCACTTATGGAGTGAATCTAGTTCAGATTGAGTGTGTTTAAACTTTTATGGGCAACTTCAGTGCTCTAAAGATGGACAGTACCATTTCTAGAGCATTTTCCAAATCTGAGGTGTGAATGACAAGTGCAAAAATAGGGGACTATCAGTAAACCCCTAATGCATGGTCCAAACACCTTTTGTTAAGTAAAAAGCAGGGTTAGTGCAGGCAGTGGGGGTAGGAGTAGGGTGAACATTGCCCCCCTTTAGATTTTCACTTGTACTTTGTCTCAAATCCAGGTGGCAGTCCTGGCTCATTTGGTCCCCCAGGGCCCCTTTCTCAGGGCCTGTTTACACCTGGTCACTTCATGCTTTTTTCTGATTTGTTAAATCTATATATATGTCGTATGAGACGAAACACTTCAGTATATCTATCCAGTTTGACCTTTTTTACTTCTGAGTCACAGGGAACAGAGTAACTGTGTAATCTCCATTAAAACAAAAGTGCATTCTGACCTTGTACATGCACTGGTAATATTTTGGCTTTGTTTCCACAATCATCAAACAGTAATTTACTGGATTAAAATTTAATGTTACAAGTCATCCTGAGAAACGCCAGAATGGGCACTCGTTTTGCATTTACATTATTTTAAAGGACAGTATACATTTTCTGCTCTATTACTGCTGCTGCTGGTTAAGAACATTCAGATACATTGGTTGGTTGTTTCTCCTCATTCATCTCTGGTATTTCCTCCTCCTCCTGTGTTTCCCAGTGTCTCTGGGGCATCAATATCAAACACAGGGTGTCGCTGGAGTGCATCAACATTTTTTTTACACTGTTGTTGATTGCGCCACTGAAAAGTGGTAAAGTTGTAAAGTATCAGCACCTAATGTAAATATACAGTATCTGTAAAAATGTCCTTTTCCATGATAAAAGCTACTTTTGTAAACAAACCTTCCTGTTGAAACTGCCCAACTTTGTGTCAGAATCCTGTTAGACTCGCCACACTCGTCAAAAAATTAGATGTTGGTATCCTAAAATCGCCAAAACAACACATTACAGTTATGTAAAAACTGACCATGCCATGCACTCATTTTTAACCGTAATATGTTGTTATGTATAACGTATCTCATAACTGAAATGTGTCGTTACCTTCAAATAAAAATACAATTTGATTAAACATTGGCAGGTCAGAATTGAGCTTGTTGTGATTTAATGTCATTGTGATTTATTCTTTGACTGCTTAAAGGAGAACTCCGACGAACAATGAACCTTTGGTCAAATAAAACATTGGTACCTAGTCAATTGTTCTCTGAGATTTGTTTTCATTATAATCGAATGTAAAGAGTTTTATCTCTAAAAACTGTTTAGGGTATAATGCTAGCACTGGGGGCATTGACTAACTAAAAAGACATGCATACATGCAAAACGAAGCATTGAGAACTTTGTAAGAGTACAGACCGTTAATAAGAAGATACGTTATAAAGACAGTTCACTTCATGTATACAAACAGGAGCCATCTTAGAATATAGTTCTCGATAAGATCGATCCCCGAACGTCGTGCTGAGTGAGCTGAACTGTGTGAAGTTCAGCGAACTTCTGAACTGTATGAACGGCATTCGGTGATCGACTTATCGAGACTATATTCTAAGATGGCTCCTGTCTGTATACACGAAGTGAACTGTCTTTATAATGTATCTTCTTATTAAACGGTTTGTACTCTTACAAACTTCTCAATGCTTCGTTTTGCATGTATGGACACTCATTATGTAACTGTGTTAGTGTGGGGCTATTTTGAGCCTTGTTAGTGGTATAAACTAGCAATTTCTTTTTACTTAGTCAATGCCCCCAGTGCTAGCATTATACGTAAAATTTTTTAGAGATTTTAGAAAAACTAGATTTTTTTTAGATTTTTAGAAAACTCTTTACATTTGATTATCATGAAAACAAATCTCAGAAAACGATTGACAAGGTACCGATGTTTTATTAGACCAAAGGTTCAATGTTCACCGGAGTTCTCCTTTAAGCAGTCTGGAGGACTTTACTGGAGGATTCTCCATATTTGTGCTTTTTTTGTATTGGTGTTGCACCACTAGTGGCACAAAATGGAACAGCAAACATTATGACTCTTTCCATTCTGACTTCCTAAACAATCTTACCACTCTTTTTGCCCTGCCGCAAGTCTGTCATTTATCAATATAGTCTCGTGTCTCGTCCCATCTCAATTGGTTGAGCCAAAATGTAACATGCTGCAGCTCTCGTTCCACAAACAAAGCAATGTTTTGAAAGTGCCACAAATCCAGAGAGAAAGACAGAGAGAGTGAGGAGAAATTAATTGTGTTTTATTATGAATGGGCCAGCTGTCAGGACAGGATGTGTTAGGGAGTCTGTTGTAAATGACAGAAATGCATTTCTGCTTTTTGCTGTTTTTAGTACGTCTACACTGCGATGGACCTCATAAAAAGCTAATAATGCCAACCACCTATAATTTGGTAACATTTCAAATTGTCCAGGACTGATTATTTACTAATTAAGATTATTATTCAACTCTAAAACAGTTGAATAATACTCCAGTGGTTCTTCTTGTTTGTGTTGTTCTCTCTACCCATGATTGGTTCATTGTCTTCCAAGGGCTTAAAAAAACAAACAAAAAAAAACCCCACACATTTGCAAAATCAACACTGAGGTCCATGTGCAGACATTTGAGCCCATTGATCTAGTGAATGGACAGGAATAATGAGAATAACTGAGAAATATAACTACATTATTATTCCCCAATTTATGGTCATTCTCTCTGTTTTTCTTCTTTTACTGTCCCCCTTCTTCCTCACGTTTTTTTCTTCTGTGCGTAAAAAGGAAGTATCTAATAAAAAGCTGCTCGTGTAAAGAGATGACTGAAGCTCTCTCTGCCTCATTCAGGAGTGCAGGAAGCCGAGCCGGAGACTGTGCCAAGCCTGAGCTGAATTCCTGCCAAGAATCGACTTGTTTGCTCGTCTCGCTGGAGCCAGAGGCTGACCTTATTAGCTGGGAGGGCAGCCGTCTTATTAGAAACACATCTGGCTCAGAGGGAGCCTAAATAGTCCTCATATTGTCTTCCTGCGGCTCCTGACCTTGCGTTACCTAGCAGGAATGCTGACGAGGGCTTCACGCATCTGTTGAGAGTTTCTTGCCCCCTCACTCGCTCTGTCTTTCCTCTCTTCTCCTCTCTCTGTGCTGGCTGTCTTAACTGGCGCCTGTACGGTAGCTCTGTGGGACCTGTTTTTCTTCCTCTCCAACAACCCCCCGTCCCAACACTCCCCCACCTCCCTCTTTTCCAGTTTGCTGTGTTGATACAATTATCCTTGTGTAGATGTTTTATTAGTGCCAGTTGCCTGGTACAGCTTTGCTTGTTATTTTTAGCTGTGAATGCTGGCACTGCCTGTCCATGTTTTTTGGACATGATACCATTTTTTTACCATATTTTTGGCTGTGGTATTAGGATGATACCATGTTGTTTTGTTGGCCTGGTACTATGGGAATGCTATGTTTTTTGGACATGTGGTAAAGTTTTTGGCCATTTTAACATGTGGACATTGTCACAGTAATTTTCTATGGGTTGGACTGTTTAATGCCTGGTTCAGATTACACGTTTTTAGCCCGATTTTGGCACGAATCCGTTTGACGTAAGTTGTCGTGGGGATTCGTAAACGACAACGGGCGTCGGGACGCAAGATTCCAATCGTATCATCTCCTATAGTGTGTCATAGTTGGAGACAACCTACGTCGCGTCTGCGATGCTTCACGACATCACGACACAAAGACTTGCATGTTTCATTTTTTAATGGTCGTTCACGACGGTTCCGTCACATGTATGAGGTTGACCAATAGGAGCACATCTTTACTGTACACAACTTTCAAAAATGGCGAAGCGAAAGAGAGACTATGGTGCTAACGTTAAAACTAAAAATAAAAATGTATAAGAAAACAATAGTTTACCTCAAGTTCTCTTTGGAGGATTGACAGCCCATACTGTCCTCTTCGAGCAGGGTTAGTCTCACGCAATGGCCGTGAGACACACGCAATTCAATCAGTCCACACGCCACACCGTGTATTTCTCACGCTGAAAAGGCAATGCCGAGCAATCCAGGAACGTGTCCATTGTCGGGTTTTCTTTCTTCTTTATTTTACATTTTTCTGAACACAGGACAGCCAATACAACACTCACCGCTTCATCCATTGTTTGTTTACGTTCGTTTCTGGAAGTCACTCGTTAGTTTCGCTTTCTCGATGACATTATGCGCCGTTAAAGACGGCATGCGATGCCTGGTCAGGAAGCAACGTTTAGTCTGACATTGTGTCTTGTTGTCCACGACACGACAAGATTTTAGTATTCAAAATCGCGTAATCTGACACAGTGACTATCGTAACAGACAAAAAAAAAAAACGTGTAATCTGAACCAGGCATAATTGAATGACAGTCTCACGTGTGATCTCGCTTCAATTATTGCCGGCCCCTCTTCTGCGATCCAGATAAGATCCGTGTTACAGTGACTCACTTTAAAACTGAGTTGTGCAGTATTCAATAAAGTAAAGTTCAAGGAAAGTAAAGTAAAGGGTAGGAAAACATGAAATTAGCACTGTGGGGACTTAACTAAAACTAAACCACTAATTAATAATAAACAAAAAAAATTATGTATTAATGAAAATGTTAATATTAAGAAAGCTTTGTGTATGGGTTAAACTTAGAGGAGAGAAGAACGCATTTGTGTGTATTACTGTTGTTGAATAGATCTGTTGGATCAGTGTCTGAGTGAGTGTACTCCCTGAAGATTCCTCACATTCCTTCACTTCCAGTGTGTCACTAGTTCACCGCTGAAAGGACACACTTACAACTGTGTGTGTGTCTTTTGTGTATGTAAAGTCTTGTTTCTCTCTTTCTCATATATACACAAATACACAATCATATTATTTAAGGTTTCCTTTCTCCTCATGTGAAGCTGTCTGTGTGTGTGTGTGGCAGCTGTTCTGAGAGAAGCCCCTCAGGCAGGCGGCCACACATGGCTCTGGTTAACATGCTGTGACTCAAGCTCTCCTCACCACACACGCTCTCACTACCCACAGCCCCCTGCCCTCCAGTTGAGGAGCGTCACTGTGGCGGCAACAGAGATTTTAAGACCTTGTCAGGATTTCAGCCATTCTACACTCAAACATTTCCATATCCTCTACTGTCAAGTCAAGTCAAGTCAAATTTATTTATATAGCGCTTCTCACAATACAGATTGTATCAAAGCAGCTTCACAGTGATAATATGAAAGTAGTACAACACAGATCAATAATATTATTAAATGTTAAATAAACCCAACTAAGCAAGCCAAAAGCAGGCAAAGCAAGGCGACAGTGGCAAGGAACCAAAACTCCATCAGATTGGATGGAGAAAAAACCTTGGGAGAACCCAGGCTCAGACAGTAACTCAACAGTTACTGTCCTGCAACTGTTTTTAAAGAGTGAAACCGGTATTGCGTTAGCTGTTGAGTATACACGACCGGTCAAAAGTTTAGGGTCAGTAAGAATTTTTATGTTTTTAAAAGAAGTCTCTTCTGCTCACCAAGGCTGCAATTTTTTGATAAAAAATACACAAAAAACACAGTAATATTGTGAAATATTATGACAATTTAAAATGACTTTTTTATGTTAATATATATATTAAAATGTAATTTATTCCTCTGAAGAAAAGCTGAATTTTCAGCATCATTACTCCAGTCTTCAGTGTCACATGATCCTTCACAAATCACTCTAATATGATGATTTTATGCTCCAAAAACATGTATGATTATTATCCATGTTGAAAACAGTTTTTTACATTTTATATTTCAGGATTCTTTGATGAATAGAAAGTTCAAAAAAACATATTTTATCTGAAATGGAAAGCTTTTGTTACATTAAACACAACCCTTTAAAAAGTTTGAGAATTTGTATTTTATTTTTGGGGGAAATAAATAGGAAATCAATACTTCTATTCATCAAGGATGAGTTACATTGATCAAAAGTTACAGTAAAGACATTTATCATTTGGAAAAGATTCTAATTAAATAAATGCTGTTCTTTGAACTTTCTATTCATCAAAGAATCCTGAAATAAAAATGTAAAAAAACTGTTTTCAACATGGATAATAATCATACATGTTTTTGGAGCATAAAATCATCATATTAGAGTGATTTGTGAAGGATTATGTGACACTGAAGACTGGAGTAATGATGCTGAAAATTCAGCTTTTTTCAGAGGAATAAATTACATTTTAATATATATTAACATAAAAAAGTCATTTTAAATTGTCATAATATTTCACAATATTACTGTTTTTTGTGTATTTTTTTGTGTTGACAAAAAGGCTTTTTTTGTTGTTGCAACTGTTACAACAATACATTGAAATATGAATTGTGATTTACAAATTGGATAAACAAATAAGCTTCTCTGTTTGTAATCAGAATTCTTTAAGATTCCAGCAATCAGGCTCTATTTCATTCATTCTCACAACATGAGAAAACACATTTAAAACTCTGTTCTACTCACTGTGTGCCCTGAAAGCTGCGTTTTAGGCAGCCCACAAATACTGAATTGAGTTCTCTTCTACTTTCACAAATTATTTTTAAAATAATTGAGGCGGGAGCTATGCTTTGAGGTCAAAATGGATATGAAAAACCTTTTCATGTATAGTTTAGGAATCCTCAAAATGATCGGCCTTATGATAATTACTTTGATAATTACGAATCATTTTTACTCTGCATCCATGATATCCCCTAACTGGCAAGGTCACCTAAGTAAGAGATACAAGGGCTTGACGGAGACACATTTTTGGACAATGTTGCAATGTCAATTTGTCACAGTAATGCAGTCCCAGTAACTGGCTCTACACATTTCTACTGGCCTTTTAAATTTGTTACATTTTTATTTCCATTTACTCGCCTTCTTGCTACCTCGTATGTTTATGATTTTTCTTCTTCAAAACACGAGCAAAGATATTTTTTTCTCAGCTCATTAAGTTCACCCATGATTCCATTGAGATACAGTATGATGTGATTCTGGGTGACTACCATATTCATATTAACATACACAATTTATATTTCCATGCCATATCACCACAACACCATTCATATTTTTATTTATTTATTATTTGAGCAGATGAGTAAACTATATCCAATAGGTGGCAGCAGCGCTCCATTGAGACTGACAGCTTTTTTAGAGTCTATAGCTTGGTCTGTAGTGGAGTCTCTGATGCAGTTTTGTGTTACAGTTCATGGTTTGGCTGGCTAGCATGACCACATATTCTTTATGTCAAATGTCACATGAATTACTCACCCATGCTGTACCAACCCCGTAAGACCTTCGTTCATCTTCGGAACACAAATGAAGATATTTTTGATTAAATTTGAAAGGTGGATCACTGCGACATAGGTTGCCTAAGGGAATGAAACTTGACGGCCCAGAAAGTCTCTGAAGAAAATGTTTAAATATTCCATGTGACAACAGTGGCTCAACTATACGTTTATCAAGCGACGAGAATAATTTTTGTGCGAAAAAACAAACAAAAATAACGACTTTATTAGACTATTCCTTTTCTTCCTTGTAGGCCTGAAATGAGACTTCAAGAGATTTCCACGACGCATGTGCGAGAATCTTTGTTTTTTGTTTTGTTTTTCGCAACAAAAAGTATTCTCGTCGCTTGATAAACTTATAGTTGAGCCACTGTTGTCTCATGGAATATTTAAACATTTTCTTTAATGACTTTGCGGGCTGTCAAGTTTCATTCCCTTAAGCAGCCTATGTGGGTAGTAATACAGCTCCCAAATTTAATCAAAAATATCTTTATTTTGTTTCCGAAGACGAACAAAGGTCTTACGGGGTTGGTACAGCATGGGGTGAGTAATTAATGACTTAATTTTCATTTTTAGGTGAATTAACCCTTTAACAGCAGTATGAACTGACGGCGATAGCTTCTATGGTAATCAGCTAACTTAAATAGTTCTTTTTATTGTTCCAGTTTATTTTATTTTAATATCCAAATGTTAGTGAGAAAAAGAAAAACCTTTGTCAACCTGAATTTGCGACATTAGTTACACTCATCTTTAGTAGCTCTTTTGAAGGTGTCTTGAGTAAAACAGCTTCATATTTAACAGCAAGTTTGTTGTACATTGTCTGCATAACTTTTGCTGGTGCAGGCTAGACCATGTAGTTCAAAAAGCTTCTTTTTCTGACTCTAACTTTTCCGAGAGCATTTGTGCTACACCCACCGAAGTTAAGACAGGACTGTTCTAACTTATAATGTGATATTTCTATTAACTGATAAAACTTATGATTTTCTAAACTGGATGGTCAAAACTGTGGGGTGGAGTGAGAAATTTCATAATTATTCTGTGAGTTCTGAGTATAGGTTCCGAAATGAATGTGTGCTTGTGACACATTCAAGAAAGGGGACATAATTTTGCCCCTCCACTATTAAACTAAATCTATTACATCTGTTGCGATTAAAGTGAGACGTGAAAATTAATGAAAAGTTACATTTAGATCTGCTTACGTCTGCATCCAAGATTTCTTTTTACACATAGTTTTCTCAGAGTCAGAATGTTTTTACTGTCATTCATTGCACACATTGTATAATGAAATTAGAGTGCAAACCTCAAGGTGCTTTGCAGAAAACATTATAGATGTAACAGAAATACTGGATGAGGAAATAATTAAATATTGCACACAAATATTGTCTTGTCATCCCCATAAAATCATTTTTCTAATGTCTCTACTAATCAGCATTAATAATCATAATTAGAATATCAAGAGCAATAATCTACCAATAATGGCTGTAATGAATTCCTGTTTGTTAATTGGATTATTTATTTAAATTTTATATTAATCATTCTTATCACTTGACGTCTGTGATTCCATGTACCGATTCCGACGGGACTAACTTCTCCAGTGTTTATTAAAGAGGAGGGAGTGTGTGTTTTCTAGATGTGGGCTTTACAGAAGGTCATGTGCTGTGCTTACCTGACACTGATAATAAAATAACCAGTCTTGGCAGTTTCTAGCGATATTTATTGCTTGTATATGTTATTTTTTCATCGAAAGCCATCCATATTGATACTAAATGAAAGCATGCAGAAAGTTGGTGCATAAATGGTAGCTCAGGCAGGTCAAAACAGACGTGGAGAAGCGTTACACAACGTTATACAACAATACAACATTAGAAATCACAGAAAACCTAGAAAACATTCAAAATCCACAGAGAATGTCCTAGCTCAGTCAGGACCTTCTTGCTGTGAGACAAAAGTGCTACGCATTTGAACAACCGTGCAAGCGTAAAACAGGTTTGAGGAGATAAAACCACATAATCCTCTTCTCACAGCCTGATCCAAATAGACATGACTGTGTGTGTGTGTGTAAAGTTGCTTATATCCAGCATTTCCATATGGCTGCTGTGACATTTCAAATCTTTCACTTCCAACACCCAGCATGTCTTCTGATGGTGATGGAGGTGTTCACTGTAATATCTTCACAGAAATGACAGCACAGATGTTTCTCATTCTAAAAAACATTTTCACTGCTAACAGGAAGCACAACAATGATGACAATCATTGAGATAGAGAGTGTTACTAATTGTTGCAACTCTTCTAAACTCTTATCTGAGCCATTACACATTCAGTCTGTACGATGAGGAACTGTTATTACACCATATTGAGAACTTACACTCACCAGCCACTTTATTAGGTACCCCATGCTAGTAACGGGTTGGACCCCCTTTTGCCTTCAGAACTGCCTCAGTTCTTTGTGGCATAGATTCAACAAGGTGCTGGAAGCATTCCTCAGGGAGTTTGGTCCATATTGACATGATGGCATCACACAGTTGCCGCAGATTTGTCGGCTGCACATCCATGATGCGAATCTCCCGTTCCACCACATCCCAAAGATGCTCTATTGGATTGAGATCTGGTGACTGTGGAGGCCATTTGAGTACAGCGAACTCATTGTCATGTTCAAGAAACCAGTCTGAGATGATTCCAGCTTTATGACATGGCGCATTATCCTGCTGAAAGTAGCCATCAGAAGTTGGGTACATTGTGGTCATAAAGGGATGGACATGGTCAGCAACAATACTCAGGTAGGCTGTGGCATTGCAACAATGCTCAATTGGTACCAAGGGGCCCAAAGAGTGCCAAGAAAATCACTGGATGTTTTTTCTTTTTTGGACCATTCTCTGTAAACCCTAGAGATGGTTGTGCGTGAAAATCCCAGTAGATTAGCAGTTTCTGAAATACTCAGACCAGCCCTTCTGGCACCAACAATCATGCCACGTTCAACGTCACTCAAATCACCTTTCTTCCCCATACTGATGCTCGGTTTGAACTGCAGGAGATTGTCTTGACCATGTCTACATGCCTAAATGCACTGAGTTGCCGCCATGTGATTGGCTGCTTAGAAATTAAGTGTTAACGAGCAGTTGGACAGGTGTACCTAATAAAGTGGCCGGTGAGTGTATAATGTTATGGAGTCACTCTGAGCACTCAAGGCTGTGTTTCGCTTTCAATTAAAAACTCTTCAGTGGGTGAGGATTGGGGTAGAAATATCGATTGATATCGTACTGTAACTGTGAGCATTTTCAGAAATGTCTTCAGACATAACTGTGTTAGTTTCAGAGTCATCTCTAAGAGTCCTTTGTTCCCCAATAAACACAAAAAAGGGTCCTATGTTTTCCATGTTTAGCGTTACTTATGAACAAAATCGTGTTTACAAGTTACCAGACTGCTATAATGAGCACTTCTGACAAAGAAATCTCCATTTTAGGATAAGAAAAACTGAACATGCTTTGTCCAGTGTGGGGATAGCCTGTCTTCAAATTGGTATAGACATTCACGCAGATTTTGTCCTTTGGAGTCCACTTGAAAGGCTTGGCCATTTCCAAGCATTGACTCTCTCACTGGGTGGTCGAGTAAATGGTTGCAATGCTGTATTTCTGGTGATGTGTGTGTGTTTCAGTGATATATAATTTATTTTCAACAAGCAGCTCCTTCTCTGCTTGTAACTAAACATATATTCCCTGCATTTTATGTTTGTTATGACAAGCTAACACATAGGTGATATCCAGCATTTTTGGAAGCTTCACTTGCAGCATTCTCACCATGCCATGATTCAAGAGAGAGCTTAACATTGCAACATTGTCCAAAAATGTGTCTCCGTCAAGCCCATGTATCTCTTACTTAGGTGACCTTGCCAGTTAGGGGATATCATGGATGCAGAGCAAAAATGATCGTAATTATCAAAGTAATTATCATAAGGCCGATCATTTTGAGGATTCCTAAACTATACATATGAAAAGGTTTTTCATATCCATTTTTGACCTCAAAGCATAGCTCCCGCCTCAATTATTTTGAAATAATTTGTGAAAGTAGAAGAGAACTCAATTCAGTATTTGTGGGCTGCCTAAAACGCAGCTTTCAGGGCACACAGTGAGTAGAACTGAGTTCTCTTTCGCGTCTACTTGCGCTTGATTATTTACATTTTGCAAGCCTTAAAAACACATGCAAAAACTAAAGTTTCATGAAAGGGCAGCACTGACCAGATCCGGGTAGTGATAGTTCCATCAATAGCTGGGTTTCAGTCATGTGATTATGATGTGCGGAATTCAGATGGAGGGCAGGGAGTGAAGAGCGCAATGGACGAAATGGAGGAAAGTCTGTACTAGAGGGAGAGCAGGGCACAACCTAACGCATTTTGGTTTTGAACCTAACGCAATATTTTTTTTTACACAAGCAACATACACATCTCTGCTATATGAACACTTAAAGTTTTTTTCTAGGACCTACCATTTTCGTATTGTTGCACTGAAAGTGACAGAAGTGCAAATGTTACAACTTACCTCATATACGGGGTTAATTGTAACAGACAGAGGGGTTAGTTGTAACACTTGTGTGTAACACACATAATTCAGTACTATTTTATTTGTATAGTTTGATATTGTTTGTGCATCTGTATAGACAGATATCCATACATCCATACCTCATCCAATCATCCTTCTATTATGGATCAATATCATGGATAGAGACATAGAAAAGGGCTGCACAGTTTTGCAATAAATAATATAATATATAAACAAAAATCAAACATATGTTGGACGTGATCCTTACGTTATGAAGAGGAGCAATTTCTCAACTGAATAAATCCATTTTCCTGCCATCCAGGCGCTAGATATCAGCAACTGTCTTACAGACATACTTTGACTTTACAAAGTTCGGAAATGTTACACGTTACACAAAAATAGCCACTTAAGTTGTATTAACTCACCTTTGACGAAGTGATCACTACACACTCGGGCATATTTCCATTTGGCTCCTCCAGACCGCATACGTAGGTTCTGCATAGCTGTTTTTTCAGAGTTTTTCAGTCAATTTCTTGCATTTTCCCAAGCGGCAACATTCAAATCTGAAAGATGAAGCCTACCCGGAAGTGCGATAAACTGCAATACATCTCAAATCCGCTAGAGGCCGGTCCCAAAAGGGAGCAAATATCCACAGACGTCATGTTAAAATCTCCATTTTTACAGCTTAAATTCATATGTTTACAGTTTGGTCCCTTGGACTTTTATTGTAATCTTCAATATGTTCTGCGTGCCTGACAACTGTGAGGGGGTGATTTTTTTCTAACTCGTTAGTTTAGATCATGTATTTAGATATAAAATGTATGTAAATAAGGGCGATTAACTTTGATTGACAGCTGATAACGGGCAGCGCCGAGTGAATTTGACGTCTCGGCCATGATCTGATCTGACACAACACATCATACCACCTCTGTATCCTTTCTTAAACTTTTGTATTTTCTATTTTCCAATATGGCGCTGCCCATACCCCCCATAAACAGCCTCAAACCCGTTCTTCAGAGAGTCTATGGGTGACAGTCACAGACGCTTTGTCCATATTTTTTACAGTCTATGCATTTTCCCCCTTCTAAACAACAACTTTTGGTTCACGATAAAACTCCTCGGGGTTTGATCGATTCAAGTAGCTATAAACGACGCAAAACAGGCATTTTGAGTTTGTTATATAGTGCTTTCTAAATGCAGCAAATCACTTCCTGCCCTCCATTTGTATTTCGCACCATGGCAACGCAGTGGCGTGAACGTCAAATGAAAACAAGCTATTGTCCCAAGCATTTTTGCACTGGCCGTCTTTATGGTCGAGGCCTGCTGTGTTTTGTACAGATTTCATAATTTTTAGCAAGTATTGCCAAGTATTATTTTACCCAGAGAAAAATGTTGTATTATGCAACAGACATTATATAATTCAGAGCGTTCATGCAGTTAAATAGGTGGTTAAATAGGCGGACTGGAATTTTTCATAAATATCAAAATGATTTAAAAATTATATTAGAATTTCGGAACTGGGAAGTAGGATCATTCCGACAGCACGTGAAGGCAGCATTAAAGACACATGAGATAAAGTGTGACTAAACATTTTAACCACTAAAATATCTGATATTGGGGACTGTGTGTGAGGTCATAAATGGATCTCATCACACCTGATATCCTCTGCAGCAGCTGGTGTTCGGACTAGGAGCATGTTGCTAGGAGACATGCTTCCAGGAAGACAGGAGTACTGGATGCTTTTCAAACCTCTCACCGTGAGCTACACACAGCACACCACAGGAACATTTAAGAAAAACAAACACACACTGAGCATATGGTTAGTGTAGTGATATGTAGAGGTGTTGAAGTAATGGAGACTTTGATTGCCGCTGTTTGTTTCTGCTTTCTACTTGTTTTTATTGCTCTGATCACATTCTTCTTGCTAATTAGGCTTTTGCCATATGACAGATTAAATGTCCTGTTCTTTGCGATTCCATTTTTCAAACTTTAGTTGGTGTGTAATGTTGCTGTTAAAGCATAAATAATAAAATTATAAAGCTCAAAGTTAAATGCCTAGCGAGATATTTTATTTAACAGAAGTCCCCTTTCAAAGCCTACAGCGAACGTCCGGTTTGGGCAACATCCCTCTACTTCCTTTTTTAATGACGTAATTAGAACAGTTTTTTGACTGATCTCCGCTCACAGGAATACACAAAAAAGGGGACGTGGTCTTGTTGAGCTCCCACGGAGAAAAGGAAGAGTATCGTTTGTTGATAGCTTGTCGACAAACCTATACAATGATGTGAGGCAGTAATAATTTAAGTCACGTAACAATCAACTTTTAATAAATAAATTATTGTAATGCATGTCAATGATTTCTTTTACACAACATGGCAGCTTGTAAGGCTATATTCATGGTAAAAATGAAGTATATTTAGATAAAGTTGTTTGGATGAAAACAATTTCAAAAGAACTATACACAACAACAAATTTAGTAGGTGTTACAGTAATTTATGTATTTCTTTGCAGCAGATGTTTTCACCCTCCATTGCCATTTTGTTAGTCTAGAAATCTCAGACGCACCCTAGCGGCGGCAAAAATTATTTTGCAGCAAAGTGTGGTCTAGCAACTCTCCGTTGACTTTCGTTGTGGAAAAACCAAACTCTGGTCCGGCCAATCACATTGTGTATAGAGTTGGTGGGCGGGCTTAACAATGACGGCAGAGTTGTGACGGTTCTGCGCCGTGATTTCCATAGGTGATTTCCCTGCTAGTTAAAAACAAACAAGATGCAGCTGGCGAACAGCGGTCTTTCGATTCGGCTTTGGCCGTGACTCTGGATAACTTGGAGCTAAGAGAACCTCACTTAAGTCATTCACAAAGGAAGACGTGTTCGGAGTTATGGCGACCGGATATGGCAAAAGTTTAATATATCAACTTGCTCCACTGGAGGGAAAACACATTGGACTCACTCGTCCACAGCCGTTCGTTGCTCTGGTTGGTTAGCGCTATCCTATGGCGTGCCGAGGGATATTGAAAGACAACCTTTTATCCCGCCCCTCGGATTGAGGTATGCCAATTGAGAGTTCCCAGACCTAACATCTTAATAGGTCTTGCTTGCCAGGCTACCATTTTGTCACAGTTACCACATGTACACCTATAAAACATTAGATAACACCAATAGATATTCATGTTTATCGGTATTTTGCCTGTTATGTGTTATGTAAGCAATAAGGTACAGAGAGGCTGTGCTGTATCGTGAATAAGTAACGGCTCAAGGGCGATGTTAGGCACGACGTGAAGCGGAGTGCCTGCAGCCCCTGGAGCCGTTACTTATTCACGATACAGCACTTGCCTAGAGTATCTTGTTGCTTTTCTAAAGCGGTTGCCACACAATATTTAAGTAAAAAACAATGTTAGTGCAACTTTCTTGAAGTAAAATCACTAAAAGCCTACCTTCCGCTGGAAAAAAATAGTCCCTGAGTGTGAACAGCAACAACGTTCCAATGTGTAAAATGCATGAAAGCTCAAATAAAAACAACATAGAACCGCAGTGTTGCGCAGCGATCAATAGAACCGTTGGGTGAAGCGGTCGTAGCCGTGTTTTATCGTGAATAAAGCACAGCTCTTGACCAATCAGAATCAAGGATTCGAACTAACCGTTTTATAATCATTTTTACACTGTTGCTAAAATATGTTACTTTATATGTCACTTAATATGTGCTATTCTTCATAGCACAGTACTGCTAAGATGACAGATAATGTACTCACATTTGCTGTCCTTTGGCAAAACAGGAGAGCAGTCGTGTTTTAGACCAAACATGTGGTGACTGAATGTGACCTGGACGCATCCGTGATGGTGAGATATTTTGCTAAATAAAATGATCCTGTTATTGTGCGATAACATTATTATTTATTTTCCCATCTGTATCATCTCAGTGAGCTATTGTGAAGTTTCACGTATGCACAGTAAAGTGAATTTAGAAGTTTCTCATCCACACTGAAACGTCAGAAAACGCCTGAAAACGCTAGTGTGGACGGACGTTTTTAAACGAAAATCCCGTTTTCAAATGTATCCAGATTAATGTAGATGTAGCCTAAGGTAGGAATAAACAATGGAGTTATTTTAAAAATTCAACAACACCATCGTTAATTCGACAGACGAAAGAAAAACATATACCACAAGCTTTTATAACAGTTTGTAACATTTAACATTACAATTTAACCAATTAAATGTATGACAACTACTAAATAAACAGCTTGCCACTGTGAAACATCCTGCAAAAGTTGTGTTTGAACAGGTCTCTTCATCTATGTTGTCCGGGTCTGATTCAGGCTCAAATTGATATGGTAATATGTTTGACATTTCTACAATAACAATTACCGCATGCATCTCCAATTTATGGTACTGTAAGAGGCGTGCCCTTTCCGGGCAATGTGCGATAAGCTGCTGTCGAATCAGAACACAGGAACCGCTGGCACAATCAGAACTCGTTACATATCTCTGAAGGAGGGACTTCATAGAGCAAGGAAGTCATCTGCCCGTTTTTTATATATACCTCTGTATACCTCTGCCCGTGAAAGTAAATTGTGTGAAAAATACTGTTTTTTTACACACGAAACATGAACACATGTTATATTGCACACTGTAAACACAATCAAAGCTTCAAAAAACATGAAGAACAGGACCTTTACATTAATGTTTTTATTACATTGATTTTTATAACACTACCCTTGTGAAAAAGAAGTGCGCTTAATTTAAGGTTTCCTTTACACACTATTTCAAAAGTGCATTCCAAACTATAAATTGTACTACATATTTAAATGTTTTAAAGCACATGTATTTGTTTTTACAATTTTAACTGTAGTGTGCTTGTTGATATTACATTTAAAATGTACACATTTCAAATATACTAAATTGCAACCTCATTGTCACAAATGTGTAATTACAAATATAATTGCAATTGAATATCATTACATTACACTTGGTTTAAATATGTATTCTTTTGAAGTAGGCTTTATTTTTACTATTATAAAAATAATAATTATTATTTTGTTAATTTGATCAAGTTCAATTCTTTTTCAAAAGGGATTTTTTATATGCACAATGGTAATTTAAATTGCTTTACTGATTCAAAAATAATCATAAAAGGGAGAGCTGGGCCCACAGGGTTTGATGCTTGTGGTGCCCACCTTTTCTCTTTTAGTTAATATCTGGGGGCTTGCAGCAATGGGAAGAGAGTTCCAGCATACACTAGTTCCTCTTGTGTCTGCATGGTGCTTTTGTTGTCTTTGTCTTTGTGGGTGCTTTTGTTGTCTTTTTGTTGTCTTTGTTGACACTCGATGTGTCAACCATGTAGGTGCTATTGTGAAGCCCTGTGACCATTGAAACTCTGAACAGGTGTACAGCCGTGGCCAAAATTTTGCTGCTTCAGTATTTGCAGATTATTTTTCACATGTTTATATGGTGTACTGGAAAAGAATACTAAGCATTTCATAAGTTGTAAGGGCTTTTGGCAAAAATACAAAACATTCAAAATATACAAAGAGACCATATTTACAGTATGAACTATCTTTCTTCATAACCTCTGCAATTCACCCTGCCATGCTGGATATCAGCTTCTGGGCCAAATCCTGACCATTCATGTCTTATAATCCACTCACCTTTTGAGGATTGACCACAGTTCTCTGAGGTCTGTGGTGTTTTATGGGCCCTGGATATGTTTAGACATGCTCTGACATTTGTGCTTATTTCTGTTACTTGTAAAATTTTCATGGCTAAAGTCTGATTTCACTGTATTCAGCGCAAACTCTGCTACAATAATATGTGAGCACTGCAGCATGTATGTAAATGTTTGTAGGTTTGATAAAAAGACGTTTGTGCATGGTTTGTGAAGAAAAAAATGAAGGCACTGAAATAAGGCCATGAAACCTATATTGAATATTTGTTCACAGGACTTGAAAACTGGATCTAGAAGTCTAGAATCTTTGCTTCAAAACCATCCTGCCCACTCATTCACATAAAACCTTGAAACAAGAAAATACTATTTTACCCTAGTGAAAAAAAAACCTATACCAATATTTATTTTTTACTAAGTGAACTACAAATCCATTAACATTTTACAAACAGATTGCTGGAGACTTACTGATATAAATCTTATAATTAAACTTTATATGGAGTACTTTATTGCACAATACACATTTCTGATTATTAAAGGGATTCTATGCAGTTTTTAGCTTAACTGAACAGCTTCAGAATTATTGAAATGGTTATATGACTTCTTTCGGATTAAATGGTGGCCGTCTCTAGCCTGACTACGTCAGACTTCCTACTTCTGCTAATTTCATTTCGCTCCTGTAGTCAGTCTGAGATAGCAGCCTATCTTTCAGTTTTCCACTGGTCTGAAAACAGCCGGCCAATCAACGAACAGAGGGCGGGCTGAGAGCCGTGACGTAGACGCTAAGCACCGTGTTTTACATTGTAGGTTAGAGAAATTGAAAACCGAAACGACTGCAGAAATGGGAAACAAGACACATGGGATGCAATTCACTCTGTTATGGAGAACATTCCGGGGTTTTTCAAACTGAAGCAAAAGTCGTTTACAGCCACGTTCACTCTGGTATTTCGCTCGCATCATCAAGTGTTTACAGCCAGAACCGGCGCGGGCACTTCTGCCGCTCTAGGCGAAAAACAATTTTGCCGCCCCTCTATTTGCAACGTATACCAGCAACAACAAACAAAGACCAACATGCCATATAACGCAAAATAACTAGTCTAAAGTCAGTGGCGCTTTGCATGTTGTTCATAATGCTATTTTAAGGGTGCATGCTTGGCTATTATGTAGCTTGTGCACAACGCGCATACACTTTGATTCTCTCATCAACACAGATGCAGCCGTTTTTATTTTTGCAAATCATACATTATAACAAGGAAAAATATTAACACTTCAAGCTTAAACATTTAGGCTACCCAAATTTTTCAGGCTAATTGTAGTAATGACAGATCAGACCTGTTTGGCCAATTGTGAAAAGACGCATATGGATAAGGACATAACTTACCGCCATACAACGTCACTTCTCTGTCTTTTACGGCCATGACAAGAACGTCGGTCTCCTCGGCTGTGAACCCTCCTGGCGCACTCTTATTATCATATTATTATTATCATCATAATAACAACAATCCACCATATTTCATTTCGACATCCTGCTGCATTAGTCCCATATTGGTGATTCATGGACGAACTGTTCATTGCGTATGTCACGTGACAAATGAACGTAAGACTCAGAAGGTAAAGTGATTATTTATGTTCCTGTAAATAATTTTTTACTGCTTTATGATTTCTTAATTCAGAATATGATCAACATTGCGTAGGTGGATGTGATCGGGGAATTTGGCTGTTAAAATTATAACATTTAAAGCCACTTAAATAAACGAAATGACTCGAATGACTCAGAGAGTCAGTAAAATGAACTTCCTATTACCCAGTCATGACTCCGTGAGAGCTCAGGCTCGCCTTCGCGGCGCTGCGGGGCGGCGGAAGCTAAATCAGTCATGACTCGTGAGAGCAGGGCGCACTCGACGCTGCGAGGCGGCCGAAGCTCAGTAAATCATATAAATAACCTATTTTGTGAATTGTTCATTCCCGGTTTTGCAGCCCTTACAAAAGCCCCGCTCCCTGTTTACAGTGGAAGTTCTCTAGATTTGAGTTCGATGCATAATGTCTGTGGTTCGATGCGGCTGTGTCGGCGCATAACATACGTCATAAATAAACTTATCTGATTGGCTTACGGGTAACCAATGATTTTAACCTTCAGACAAGCGCCCCCTAGCGAGAGAGAAAACACTTCTCTATTATGCCATTCCAGACTCTGTCTACGAAGTGAAGTAGCAGAGTCTGGTATTACCAGGCTAGGCCGTCTCGCCCCCAAACAGAAAAATCTCACTTGCAACTTTGGTCCGACGCGCGCCGGCCTCAGCGACAGGAATATCGCGATGTAACATATTCCTATATGGCACTGCACACATGCACACCCCCATCCAGGAACAAGGTAGAGAGGGATGGAGTTTTCACACTATCGTCATGGCTGAGCTGGCATATAAGATGCAAAAAGCTTGGAAAGCATTGTCGGAGGAAAAGAGAAAGAGGAAACAGCAGACTGACTGAGCGAGGAGTCAGACACGAGCATAGGCGTAATTTGCGGGTGTGATATGTCACCATTGAAACATCTCGCGGCACGGATGTACCAATACAAACAAAGGTAACACTTTATAATAACTGCACGCTATTAATCATTTGTTAAGCATGAGTACTATGGGTGTAACGATACACAAAACTGACGGTTCAAAGTTTTACCACGGTTTTGACGTCTCGGTTCGGTTCGATTCGGTTACGGTTTAAGAAAGCTAAAATGGCTTTTTTTAAAACAGTGGTTTAATGAAAAAAAAAGGTCTTTGTCTTTAAATTAATTCAGTTACAATTAAACATTTCACAAGGATTAAAAAAAATCTGCTAATGCTGTGAACTATATTGAAGGCTGCACATTACTATAACATTAAATGTTGTAGCCTAGACTTTTAACCTAAATTCAGATGCCATTTATTTTTTTAGATATAATAATCAACACACAACACATTGTATGAAAACATGTAAACTGAACATAAGGCAGTTTTTACATTAACTTGTGTTTTTACTCTAATAATTTACACAGTTGTCATTTTCATGAAAGATATTTTAAACATAAATTAAATAATCAAGATATCATTAACAGGTTAAGTAAAATATAATATACAGGCTAACATAGTGCATTTATTTAGTGCAAATGTTCATTTATAGGAAGTTGTGGACACTGAATCACTTGCCTGCTGAGGTAAATATCAGTGGCAAGCTAAAGCTTTGCTGTTTTATTGACGTCTTTCTGCTGCTTAAACACTGATTGAGCGATTACACGAGTTATGATGCCTTTCAGTAAGTATACTGTATCTTTCAACATACCTTCAGGTGTCTTTTCTGTAACTGAGGAAGAGATGATCGCGTTTACTCACGCGCCGCGCTGCCGCTTGAAATGAGGAGCCTCAGTAAGCGATCTGTCACGTCACATCAAAGAGCGCCAAAAACGCCATTTATTGTTTGAATTTCGTGATCAAATAGACAGAATCTGAAAGATTACACCTTGCTTATTATCGAAAGTAACAAAACACGGAGCTTGTTATTTGGTGTTAATGGTGGAACTTAGGCTACAAAACTGAATTCGTTGTGTACTGTATACATAAGACATGAGGTCCATTGAGGTGGGCTGGGCGGGGCCGGGGTAGCAGGGGGCGGGGCGGGGCGTGTTCGGTACGCAATGACAGTATCGCGATTCGAATTGGGAGTTCAGTATCGCGGTTTTTCGGTTCGGTTCGAAAATCGTTACACCCCTAATGAGTACACAGTTAATTCATCATTTATTAAGCATTAATATACATTAATAAGCAGTTTAAAAATACAGCTATAAATGCTTTTTCCTTGATTTATAAGCATATCTATAATGCATTTAATAATTGTATTTTCATACTTTGTTAATGATCAATTAATATTTTCTAACTTAAGTATAGCATTATTTACAAACCAGTTATTTAAGAGTTGTCATTCATTAATAAGATCACTTAGAAAGTGTAAGTAAATGTAGTAAATACAGGTAGTTATAAAGCATTTAGTAGTGGTCAGTTAACTATGTTTGTGAGCTCATCTAAAGTGAGGACTATTCATGCTTTGTAAAGCATTTATAAAGGCGATTTAAAGCCCCGTCAATCTTCTAAACAGTAAAATGTAACAAACACAACACAGTGATACAGAACATAGAAATATTTAAAGCCTTTTAATCTCCTTTATAAATGCTTTACAAGGCATAACTAGTCCTCACTTTAGATGAGCTCACAAACATAGTTAACTGACCACTACTAAATGCTTTATAACTACCCGAGAAAACCCTGAATTACAGCATAAATACATGTTAATAAAGCATTTATTAACACACTAAGTGACCATCACTATGTCTGAATGATAAGATGTATGAATGTACATTTAAATAGTTTATTAATCATTTACTTACATGCGCTAAGTAATCTTACGAACCACTGACAACTCTTAAATAACTGGTTTATAAAAAATGCAATTCTTCATTTAGAAATGTTAAATTGATCATTAATAAAGGAAGAAAATACAATTATCAAACAAATTATAGATATGCTTTTAAACCAAGAAGAAAGCATTTATAGCTCTATTTATAAACTGCTTATTAATGTCTATTCATGCTTTATGAATGATGAATTAACTGTTTACTCATGCTTAACTAATGATTATTAGCGTGTAGTTATTATAAAGTGTTACCAAAACAAATAAAACATCTCCAGTTACCTCTAGCAGAGCATCCATTTCGTTCTTTTGTTAAATAAGAGGTGATCTGAAATGTGTTTTATTTTATTAAATGACCAAAGCGCTTGCCACTGCTATCAGTGGCGCGGATAACAGTGTTCTGTTGTGATGCGCACAGTCTTTGAATCGAGTTTAATATACCAAAAGTGGCAGGGTATTTATTTTAAGTACATAAATATGCAAAATGTATACAAAAATGTTAATGTTTAATTCAATGTAATGTTTGCCAATTCGTTGAAGCATTATCACTCAAAAAAAAAAAGAAAGAGGTCAGAGGTATGCCACTTTTCTCACAGCTGATAATCAGGATGTCTGAATATCAGTAGCCTCCCAAAGACAGGTGGCAGTATTACTCCATATTTTTTACAGTCAGTACATGTTGTATGTCTTTCTAAGTCGAATTAGGGAGCATTTATTTGCATTCACTCGTGTGCTTTTTTAGCTAAGGCAAGCAGTATCTGTTCGTCTGTCTCTTTCAGTAACTTCATGACTGTCCCTAGGGCAGACAGTTTATTTGTTTTTTTTTCTTTCAATGGCAAAACAGTGATGTTAAGCTGAGTCACTAATGTAAATACATGAAAAAACTCCCTATTCAAACAATCTTTCAAACTGCTCTTAAGGCAAAAACGTTTTGAAAAATCAGCACCCTTTTACTTTCCACTTCAAAACTTTGTCACAGTCAGATAATTTCGACTTCTTTAATTTTCAATTTTAGGTCGATAAATATACACTTAACACAGAAACACATTGACAAAAGAACACACGCACAAATCCAATCCTGCCCTGTCAGTGTTGCCCATTGTGTTGCTGTGAGTGTTTTCTCACAGCGTAACTGCCAACAGATGGTCAGCTCTCTCTCTTTCTGAGTGTGTGTGTGTTTTGTGGTCTTCCCTGAGGGATGTAAGGTTCTTATCTCACACAGAACATATGCAGCATGTATGTCTGCAGTTACCCAACAGTTTATACAGGAAGGAGAAGTGAGACAGATGACAAAAGAGGTGGCAGAATTAAAGTTTTTTTTTTTGTAAAGTAAACCATTACTTACTAGGATGAAAAGTTTCAACACATCAAATGTCTACTTTTATTAATAGTAAAAACTTAATCTGCAACTCAGTCGAAACTTCCTTTTAAATGAATGATTTTTTTCTACCTTTTATTATATACAACTTTTATTTAATGTTTATAGCTAAAACAACAGATTTAAACTATGCAGGTAATGTGTTTATCGGTAACATTTTACGGTAACACTTTACAATAAGGTTCGTTAGTTAACATTGGTTAACTACATTAGGTAATATGAACTAATAATGAATAGCACATATACAGCATTTGTTAATCTTTGTTAATGTTATTTTTAACATTTACTAATACTTGATTAAAATCTCGTTAACATTAGTTAATGCACCGTGAACTAACATGAACAAACAATGAACAGCTGTATTTTCATGAACTAACATTAACAAAGATGAACAAATGCAGTAACAAATGTTTTGCTCATGGTTAGTGCATGTTAGTAAATACATTAACTAATGTTAACTAATGAACCTTATTGTAAAGTGTTACCCATTTTACAATACGGGTGCACTAATATGCATTAATTCATGCTTAACTAATGCACAGATAATCATGAGTTAATGTATAACTAATGAAGAACTAAACCATTAATTAATGATTACTGCATCAGCAACTAATAAAGAGTCTATATGATTAATAGATTAAGTAACACATGAATTGCTATTAATTCAATGTGTCATTGTGTATTAATTCCTTAATAACATATTTTATTAACTAATAGTGTTAATTGATGTGTTAATTACCACAATTAGTCAAAGCTATGCACGTCAACTTCCAGTTGTCTGCTTTAATTAATCATTAGCTAATGATTTGCAAAGGTATCATAATGTTATGACTTTACTTGTTGAGGCACATCATTATTAACTAGTCATTTAGTAATTGTAGTAATTTGCACATGAATTTGCACTAACAATGAAGTAATTAATCATGTATTAATGCATATTAGTGTACCTGTCATATTATCTGGAAGTTGAAATACAAGGCTTTGGCTCATTCTGGTAATTAACACTATTAGTTAAACAAATTATAGTTATTATGGAATTAATCTACAATTACATATTTAATTAAAAACAATTAATGTATAAACTAATACATTAACCTTACATACTCTTAATTAGTTCATAATGTGGTAATTGTTAATGAATAGCTTAAATAATCATTAGTTACACATTAATTCAGTATTATCTGTGCATCAGTTAAGCATGAATTAATGCTTATTAGTGCAAACGTATTGTAATGTGTTACCTGTTTATCTGCTGCATTGCCTTTTTGACATGTCAATATTCCCATAACCATGCATTCGATGAGAGACTTTAATGCTAGGTGGGCAGGTGACATAAGAGACCATCAAAACACACCAAACCAACTCAGTAAATGATGTGTGTGTGATTCAGAGTGCATTACTAAAATCTTGATCTTTAACCCTGACACACACAACAGGTAGAGGTGAACTAACCACTGTCTGTGCAGCACACGCTGATTCTCAGAAAAACACACTCAACATCAACATGCAGTTGCTAGGTCTCTTCTTATCTGGAAGATTTTGGAATTAGTTCTGATCTGCCCATGAATAGCATATGGAAAATGGGTAAAAATGTTGCTGCAAGCATTTGAACCACTTGTGTTCTTCTCTCTTTTCTCTTGTGTTTACCCAAATTTTTGCCATTGTAAACACTGATGGTTTACAGTTTGATAGAAATTACTCATAATTTGTACAAACTGTGCACAAAACTGTAAATATTAAATAGTAGGCTAACATTAGTGTTAATGACTGAATTAAAGGGGGGGGGGGGGGGTTGAATGCGATTTCACTTTTTTCATTTTAAATAGTGTGTAATGTTGCTGTTGGTGCATGAACAGTATCTGCAAAGTTGCAGCGCTGAAAGTTCAGTGTAAGCAAGATAGCGTCTTTTAAAAATCAGGAAGTATAATTGCCTACAAAAAAACGACTCGATTGGGACTAGAGTTGGGGTACTGGAACTCGGACTTGGACTGGAGTTCCGGACTGAAGTCCAATTTTGAATGAACTTGGACTTGTCACGCACTCGGATGAATTTGTACTCCGGACTTGGCACGGACTCGGACATTTTAGACTCGAAAAAATGTCCGAGTCCAGTTGAGTCCAGGCACTGGAGGACACATTATTCAAAAACGAAAAGAAACTACCGGTACTTGTGTTGTGTCCGCGTTGAGCATTGTAGCCAATCACGGACATATTAAGCGTATGAACGCAGTGGGCAAATCAGAGGCATTTTAGAGTCAACATGCAGAGAATTCGCTCAAAATGTATGTTCAGAATCAGCACGAGCTTTATCATTTTGCAAATCCCCTCATACAAAGTCTTAGACGCGATATAAATGAGAGATTCACTGTGCAGTGCGGATAACTTCAGTGATTATGACGAGTTTTAGGGAGAGTGCAGAACGCGGTAAGTGATGGCTTTTTTTTCGTGCTTCTAAGAGCACCAGTGGTTACGTTCACACCGTAAATCAAAAACAGTCATAAATGCATTTACATGTGGGAATGAATCCGCTAAAGTCTAGTCCTGTGAGTCATGAAATTGCTGTGATTGACAGTAACCATAGCAACATGAGAACGTGATAAACATAGCAACATTTTGGCGACGAATAATTGTATGATTTTTGTTACATTTACACTTTAGTCATAAGTTTACATACACCTTTCAGAATCTCCAAAATGTATTTTTTCTTTTCTTTTTTATTGATAGGAAGGATCATAAAAACATTGTTTCTATTCAGTACTGCACTGAAAAAGCTTTTTCACATAACAGATGTTTAATGGCCTAGTCCACAAGACAAATTACTTGATTTTAATATTGTGTGTCATTACCTGAATGATCCACAACTGTTTTTTTTGTTTTTTTTTGTAATGGATGTTCATGAGGAAAAATCCTCCTCATACACAAACATTACCAACCCTGCAAATATTTAGTGATGTTCAAGAAGGAAGCATCCGTTAAGGATGGAACTGGATGTAAATTGGTTTAAATTGTTAAAAATTAATTAATTAATTTAGTCCTGCCCTTCAGAGGCTAAAAAAGATATTAGCATGTAAAACAAAATAATAAAAGTGTAAACATCACCATCATCTTGCTCAAAAATATACCCCTGGCTCTTAATGCGTCGTGTTGCATTCTTGAGCATTACCTTGCAAATTTTTCTTTTTCTCTTTGCTCCTCAATATATTTTTCACTGTGTGAGAACATGTGGAGTGAGAGCGGAATGGCTTGTGGGACGTAGCAACAGTAACTAAGAGGGACGGGTCTTTGTAAAAAGTCAATTTCAAATCATTTAAATCTTTGTGGACTCGGCCGGACTCGAACTCGGACTCGGATGTTAAGGACTCAGACTCAAGTCCGACTCGGCCCTCTTTGGACTCGGACTTGGACTCGGACTCGATTGTTAAGGACTTGGACTCGACTCGGACTCGACTAAGGTGGACTCGGAACCAACTCTAATTGGGACTACAGCTAGGTTATGGTATGTCACTAACCTACACATTTGCATCAACCCCTCCCTCAGAATATGCAAAAAATGGCATGCGCAATGCGCATATTTCTGAGGCATGACGAATCGTCCAGTGTGTTGTTCACGCAGCTGCCAGGTCTTCTGTGTTCGGGCTTCCCATGGACGCTATTCTTCCTCAACAATGAATACAATTTATGTTTGATTATGTTCCTGAAAATGACGATCGTAATCTAGCGAGTTCAACACCGGATTCAACAAGAAACTGTTACTAAAACATGAAGCAGTTCCGACTTTAAAACAAGAGGCAGCAGTGTTGGGCCACAATCTGTAAGTAGGCTAAGACTTAATCATTTTAAATGTAAATGTATAATTCAAGATGTAGCCTTGTGTTTTATTTTTTTTTCAAATGCCAGCGCTGGCTTTATACTAGCCACTAGTAGTTAGACTATGCTATTTTGTGTCTACGACAAACGCGTACAAACATTATGGACCTGAATTTTCTATAAGTACTAATGTTTTAAACGTATTTTTCATGTATATATGCTTTATGGCGTTATTTTCGATTTGATCAAGAACGTAAACATGCCAACGCTGTTTGTGTTTAACATTAGTAGCCAGTCAGTTGCTATTGTTGCCTTTTAGATGCTATTGTGTAAAACAAACGTGTATAAAGTTAAAAAATGTAGCAAATTATCATTCAGAAACGTTTAGTAAGAGCCGTGTGTGGTGAGGTTCTGTTTGATTCTCTTCATCGCGGCTTTCTCGGTCTGATTCTGCCTGAAATTGACACTGCAGTTCGAACACGTATTTACATCTGGACTGGAGCTCATGACATGCCCGTAAAGGTAATGGGCGTTAATCTTCCGGACAACGTATGCGACAGTTTAGCCAATCACAACACACCGGGCCAAACTAACCAATCTGAGTTTCTGAGGGAGTGTTTTCATAGAATCAGGAAGTGAACCGCTCGTTCAGGGGACAGAGGAGAGCGCGGCTGACAATAAAGGTGAAGTTTATGAAAGATAAGACTTTTAAAAAAAGAAAAACCACGAATATATGTTATATTGCACCCCATAAATACAATCATGCAAAGAAAAAAAGCAGTCAACCCCCCCTTTAACATACTTCCATTTGTAATAGTTTTGATGAGCTAACTCTAACAGTAAAAATAAGTAGATCAAAGTGCCAAACTTCATCTGTTTTGGACTTCAGAAGAAGTCAAGGAACCATTGACCATGTTTTTGCTGTTGCAGGCCTGTGGAATGGTTTGGGAATACAATTTTGTAATACTGGGTAGTACCAAGGACTATAGAATTACACATGACGCGTCACTCTTATTGTTTTGAATGGGAAAAAAGTGCAACGCTCAATATGATTAACATAAATGGAGACTAATTTATAAAAAAATATAATTAAAAAAATTATTTATGTGCATCACTTCAGGTTTTCAAATGACAACATTTTCTAAAGTATGCCTTCATGGGTGTGAAGCACTACATTTGTGCTGTATTGTGATGAACGGTGAATGCAGTAAAAACTATAGTAAATGCATTTATGACTGTTCTTAGACTGTTCTAAACAGATGAAGATCTATCATTTAATGCACACACCTCATACTCTGCTTTGATATGTTCCTCCATAATACATGTGACAGAAAAAAACAGAGGGGTTTTAATAATAGAGTAACAAGTTTTGTCTGTTATGTGGCTGTTGGCAAATGAGAGGTGCATGCTGGGAAGGCAACTGAGCACAGTGGTTTGAGGTCTGTGGTTACATTACTCATAAATAAATAAAAATGGAAATGAATATTTTATGAAAACATGTGAAATAAACATTTTATGTAGTATGTCTGAGGTCATTCAGTCATATAATATAAGAGTCATATACAATTTAATCAGACTTTAGAAAAGCACTGATCTCATTGACATTGATTTGACATGCTACTTTAAGAAATGTCATGTATTACATAATGTCATGCCTATTATTTTTCTGACTACATTTATTAGATTGTATTGAAAAGAATGCTTGCATAGGCATATTATTTTTAAAATGTGAGAAACAACTTATTCCGCATATAATTTTGAGATCACAAGACGTGAAAGGACTATAATGCGTTAAGAGCTCGCTCAAGTACTGGGGAGATAAACCATTTAGTGCCTTGTTATTACAATAATCTAGCCTTGATGTAATGAACACATTTTTTGTACTTTAGATATATTTTTAAGATGGAAGAATGCATAGGCTATATTAGTGCTAAACTTTGTCCCTAATTCAATCACTGCTAAGTGAAATCTATCAATTTACAAGCCAGTAGCTAGTAATGACAGACATTTTTAGTTACTTAACGCAAAATGTGGTTGCGATTGTAGAGGGATGATAAGTTGATAAGTCAAAATGCTGCCATATTGGCCAGCTTAAACATTATGAGTGCAACTTTAAACAATTATCAATCTATCTCATCTACAGGTAGAATAAATACTTGCAGGGTGATTTTGCTGTTATGCTGTGTTCATTTATTCTGAAACAATATTCTCATCAGTGTTCAATCAGCTTTGATATTTAAATCACATTTTTGTAACATCTGCACCTTTAAAGGGCATCCCCAGCCCCAATATTATTAAATGTATGCTTCATCTTTCATTTTAAATTCTTAAATTTGATCAATAAATTCAATTATTTCGAATAATAAGACACTATGGGCTGTTACCCTAGGGGCTGATTAAATCATTTACACTGAAAAATTACAATTGCATAAAATAATGTTATGAAATTGATTTAAATTTAGATAAGAAACTTGGAAAGAATGATTATACTTTTAAACATTTAACACTAAACCGCCAGTAGGTGGCGGTAGGCGACCGTCTTAATGAGTGAGTCATTCATTCAAACGATTTTGTTCAAACGGCTGATCATTCAAGAATGAGGCAGATGTTTATGAATGGGTCATTGAATCTTCTGACTCAATCGATTCCTTCAAAATGCTGAATCATTTAGTAATGAAATCAGGTTGAGTGTTCCTGTGACATGCACTGTGGTTCTGCTGTGTTTTTTGTTTGGAACTATTTTCGCTGCTGAAACAGAACAAAAACAGCCAATATTGCATCAACAATGTAAGTGATTTAATTTTAACTGTTTATTGAACTGTTGTAGGAAATCAACGTCACATTTTCAATCGTTATGGTGTTAAGGAAAAATAACTGAGGTTGCTTGAATTATAAAAACTCTATTTAGATTTTTATAGGCAGTAGCCTATGTTGTTAACTGAGTGTGTTCTGCGCTCATTTGTGTAGATTTCTGCTTTTATTATTGTAACACTAGGCTATTAGGTATTTTAGTCTTATCACTTGCCTGTATTTTGTTCCATAATCATGAAGACTTACAAAAGGAGATATCATGGCAGTTATTTTTTCATACTGTAACGTTACATTAGGTGAATGAGAACGTCTCTCTCTCTCTCTCTCTCTCTCTCTTTCTCTCTCTCTCTCTCTCTCTCTCTCTCTCTCTCTCTCTCTCTCTCTCTCTCTCTCTCTCTCTCTCTCTCTCTCTCTCTCTCTCTCTCTCTCTCTCTCTCTCTATATATATATATATATACAATTTTATACTTATAATTTGCAGATTAATATATTACCATGCATTCTTTGTGTCCTGAAGTAAAATCCCCTTTTCTGTTTCAGTTCTAAGAAAAGCAGTGGTCCTATTAAACAGTGCTTAGAGAGTATTTGTGTGTGATTGAGTTGGACCAAAATCTGAAAATTTTTTTATAAAAAATTTTTTATATTATAGTAAGAATATGTAAAACTTAACTATTTGAAAAAGCTGAATAATAATTCCAAACCTACTGATTCAGTCTGTGAAATAATCGACAATTAGGTGATTAATCGCTCTATTAATCGATTATCAAAATAATCGTTTGTGCAGCCATTGGTGGCACTACTAAAATGTGTGAAATGGCCTAATAATTGTTCAGCATTTGATTTTTTTTTTTTATAAATAAACAGTGAACAGTACATGGTTTCGGCTCAGTTGGCTGAAGGATTAGAAACTGGTTTTCATTAGCTAAAAATTAAAGGGAGATCTGGGTGTGACAGACAGAAGTGTGTTTGCTGTGCTATTTGTTAGATGGTGTAGTGTGAATCAACTGTCCCTGAATCATCATCACCTCCTCTTAAATAAACAGCCTGAAGATGAACATAACCCTCATGACCTAGTATACACACACACGCACACACATACTTACACACATACGCAGGTCAGGGCCTTGCAGAAAGGTAAGCGGTCAGTCAGTCAGCTCACACTGTAGTCCTGGTGAGGCTGAAAGTGCAAATCAATAGCACTTACCCTTTCTTGTTTCTCTGAAACAGGGGTCTCTGAAAGCAGTTGAAAATCATGTCAGAGTGAGGAAGGGCAAGACTGTTTAATCATTTTTCATGACTGATAAATACACCTTTCTATAAAAGTTGTACTTACAGTAAGACTTATACATGAATATCAATTTATAGACTGTAAAGGCCCTTTCACATCAAACATGATATGGCACAAACAGGAATATAAATAGAAATAATCATATCCTGTGGAGCATTTGGCCTTTTGTAGCAAGTCTCTTTTTCCACATTGAAACATGATGTAAATGCTTCTGAACTTTCATGGTTAAATTCCACAATGCAAAACAAATGCAAATGACTTGGCTTAATCATATATATATATATATATATATATATATATATATATATATATATATATATATATATATATATATATTTATATACACACATATATATATATATACATACATATTTATATATATATATATTAGAGCTGTCAGTTAAACGCGTTATTAACGGCGTTAACGCAAACCCATTTTAACGGCGTTAATTTTTTTATTGAGCACGATTAACGGTCTTTTTGTCCTAGCAAACTTTGTAGTTTTTTCACATACTTTTGCAACAGGACGCGGCATGCGTCCTGATCCATTTCAGCGTCTCGCGCTCGTCATCCACTCAAAGCCGGCTCGCAAGCCCGAACGAGTGTGTGCGGCGTGCCTGTTGTTTTGTTTCCGGTCTAGCTAGATCCGCTTGCGCTTTGGTCGAAGAAGCAATGAAACGTCCTCGCACGGCGCAAGCAATTGAAATGAATGGGTTTCAGAGCGCAGCGCGAGGACGTTTTGTGCCGCGCACACTCGTTTCAGCTTGCGAGCCGGCCAAATAGTAACGTTATGTTTTGAGTGGATGACGGAGCGCGAGACGCCGAAATGGATGCCAATGAGATTCTGAATGTAAAGTTTACTTTTATAAAGTTGCCAAATTGTCCCATTGACAAGACCAAAGCGATCTGTATGTTTTGTCATTATGAACTGAGCTATCATCATCGCAGCACGTCCAGCCTGAAACACCACTTGATGATGGCCAAGCAAACACACACACACAAACACAGATGATGCAAATTCTCCACCCCTCGTCACTATCAGGACCTCGTCAGTATTTCTTTCACCCTTTTATTGATGGACAGTGTTGCATTGTGTGAGAGATTATTTAGGCTATATATGTTAGAGTGAAATTGAACACTATTCCAATGTTATTTTCAATAATAATAATTAAAAAAAAACATTTGCACTAAACAAGCCAATCCACTTTTCCATGTTGATAAGAGCATTAAAATGAGAAAAAAATGTAACAAAAAGAAATCAAAAGACATTAAGAATAGATAAAAATGTGCGATTTAATCACGAGTTAACTATGGCATTAAGTGCGATTAATAACGATTAAATATTTTAATCGTTTGACAGCACTAATATATATATATATATATATATATATATATATATATATATATATATATATATACATATACATATATTATATATATATATATATATATATATATATATATATATATATACACACATATATATATATATACACACATATATATATATATATACATATATATATATATATATATATATATATATATATATATATATATATATATATATATATATATATATATATATATATATATATATATATATATATATATATTAGGGCCGGGACTGGATTAAAAAAATTTATCTAATTAATTAGAGGCTTTGTAATTAATTAATCGAAATTAATCGACATAAATATTTGGACTAAGAACAGTGAGAAGATTTTTTTTTTCAAATGGATTTTAAGTAGGCCTATACCATTGAATAATGATTGAATACATAAGCTTAAGCAACAAAATATTGTTTATTTTTGTTCAACCAAGTCCAACAGACCAGTGCAATTGTATATGTTTTGCGATTGAGGTGAAACTTGAGGGTCGATGTGATATGCGAATTCCTTGTTGCATAGCTTGCACACAATCCTGCTCTTAATGAAGCGGTCTCGTCAGCTTCTTCATTCGTGTTCACTGTTTGTTGTTTAGTTGTCTGAACGCTGGCTGGTGCTCCAGTATAATCAGTCCGCCGAAACTAATCCAGAGAGAATGTTCCTTGGTGGAAAAATACGTGCGATTAAAATGCGTTAATTTTTTGTGTAATTAATTAATGCGTTAAAGTCTGTAATTAATTAATCTTAATTAACGCGTTAAAATCCCGGCCCTAATATATGTATATCTTTTTTATTGCTGAGATGCATTGAACTTGCTTCTACTGCTTCTGTTCTATTGCCAAAAGCCAGGGCAATGAAAGGTGTGCTGTATGTTGGAGTATCTTTTGTACCTTGAATTGGTTACACTTTATATTTTGTGTTAATAACTTCTGTGACTTCTTGTTCCAACTTGTTATAATTGTTTTCATGATTACATTTATATATAATGGCATATCTCATTCAAAGGCATACATCACCCAAAACCAGGCGTGTCGCACTTTACTGTGTATTTATATGGTCACCCTAATTTTTGCATACTTTTGAAGTAACATGTTCCCGGAACATATTTTGTTGATCCTGGAACAACATTCCTGTCTGCCAAAGGTAGTCCTAACCCTATCCATACACCTAAACCTAACCCTACCCATAACTTATTTCTAAGATCAGAGAGAAATGATAGATTAATAACACTGATAGAAGCACCTAACCCTGGTTGTAAACTTAGTTGACAAACTGTAAACTTGTCCCTTAAATTTGTTGATTGGAATATTGTTCCAGGATCAACAAAGATGTTCATCCAAGAACATACAGTACTTGGTGAAATCACATTTACTGTGTAAATATATATATACCCTTTCACACCGATTGTAATTATGTGCCACACATTTAAACTGTGTATATTTGTAAATGTTTGTATATGTCACGTCTATGTTTAGTTAGTTTCATTTTCATAGACTTTTCGTTTGTTTGTATTCTGTCACATATTCCTTTGTTCTAGTCTCCTGCACTCATCAGTAACCACGGACATTCATTCATCACAGTTGTTCGTCATCTAGTTCATCACCATGTCATGTGTATTTAGGTTTGTCACCTTCACTCAGTGTTTGTCCGGTATTGTTTTTGCGTAGGACACTGTTTCGTGTTGTTTGATCGTGTTGAATAAGTCTTGCTGTTATTGGGAAATACTTATTCTGATGATCTTCATCATCTTTGACCTGGGCCTGTGACAGTATTTTGGAAACTGACCTAAGCTACGTTCACATTCATGATCTTTCTTTCCACACCCCCATGTGTTACAATGTATGGTTCTTGTTTAATATTCCCACTGCATTGCTGTAGTTGCCAGAGCAAAATGCTTGCTTTAAAAAAACAGAATCAATTATTTAAGGGTCCCCTGACATGGGGTTATTTTATTATTTTATAATGTTTCCTGGGTTGCCCTTATAATGTTAGTCTGTTTTTTAGATCAAAAATAGTCATAATTTAGAAATAAAAGGCATTTCTCCTAGCCTGATTTTAGCCTCTGCTTTAAACGCTCTGTTTGAAGGTGATGTCTACTGTAGGATTCAGTGTAACCGACACTGCTGTGATTGGCTGACATGCTTGCAAATTAAATATCTACATATTACATGTGAAACTCTCTTGAATACTTTTACTACAGCTATTATACGTTTTTACAAGCTATCGAGATTACCGAATCATGAGAAGTTTTTGAAGTATTTAGATTTCCATCACATAAAATGTTGCTGTGATGAGCATTGATCAAGCAGAGGACAGTCTGTTAATCGTGAGAATGGAGATCCTATCATGGCAATGCAGTTTCTGCACTCTCTGTGCTTTCAGACGAGTGAGTGTTTGTAAGATGGAGGAAGTTCCCTTCACCACTCACAGTCTTTTAGTGTTTACCTGCTTATTTATACCTGCTGCGTATGAGCACTGTGTTTGGAGTTTGCATATGGAAAGCTGATATGAATGGTGATATTATCTCTAGTAACCTGAAATCAAAACGTTACTGCAAAATGTTCTGTTTGTCTGGGTGTAGTCCTAAATCAAAGCTGTCCACCCAGGGTTAGAGTGGAATAATTTTCATGATGTTAATTTAAAAATATATTTAAAGATTTGACGTACTCTTTATAAAAAACAACAGCACTGTTTTCACAACCTTGCCCATTACCCCAATTTTGCTGCATGTAAAGAACCTTAGTGGCATTCTGTCAACTTCTGCTGTCTATAGCCCTATTCGCACGGGATTAGTATTACCTGGGGACCATGTGTAAATTTGAAATTACCCACCCACATCTGAGTTTCGTGTGGCGCATTCGCACGGGATAAGCGAAGCCTGTGATTTTACTCGAATTTACTGACTTATCTCCCGGATATGATGTCATTAGGCTATAGCTTTGAAATGTCTTGTCTTTATTATGTCTAGCTGTATATAATAAACAGAAGAATTGTCCTTACCATATCCTGCCATAATGAAACATGTCATTCATCTCCATCTAATCGTTCTTTTTGTTTTTGCTCTTCTGATGGTATAGCTTTCTCTTTCTGCAAATTGTATAGTTGTACTAGCGATATGACCCCGCACCCAAAATACTATCAAAACACTCCAACTCAGCCTCTATTCTCCACGAAAGATGGATAAAAAGGCGCAGATGAAACAAAAACCTTGAAAAAATGATATACGATCCGGCCAAAACACAGAGATGTCGATTCGCACGGTACTAATATTATCACAGGACCTCGGTGTTCGCGAAATATAGTAGGTAATTTGCGGGGAATTTTTACTTTACAAATTACAGACATGGTCGATTCGCATGGGATTAAGATCACAGACAAACTCCGCAATTATTACAAATTACTACAGGTCACCAGAAAATACTAATCCCGTTGCGAATAGGGCTTATGACAGTCTTGTTGATCAATATAATAATGTTGCAATACATTGCTCTTTATCTAAATATATTAAACTGTAATTCAAGAGAGTGAGTGAATCAATGCTTTCAGTTTAAATATATCTCCAGAATGGACAGATCAGAGTTCAGTACCAGGTGTTTATGCGAGCTGTGAACAGCAAAACAGAAGTGCTGCACTGCCCACAAAACACTGTTTGATTTTAGACTAGTTATAGTCAGGTAAACAACATGTACTAGTGTTATGTCACTGTTCGTTCCTCAAGTCTGTGGAAACACAGGCTCCAGTTGCCTGACCGAGAACAGGCTTTAGCTTTTGAACCATTCTGGTGGAAAAGGGGTATCAGATAAAAGGGCAACAGTTAAGTGCAACAGGTTTTTCTTTATATGAAGAGTTCAGATGCAAAAGCCTCTAAATGCCTTTTGAAATTTTCTTCTAAAAATGACCTTTTTTATCAAGCTTGTATATTTAAGTTCAGTAATTTCACTTAAATGACAATTAATAGGTAATCTTCGTTGCCATTTAAGTGAAATTACTGAACTTAAATATACAAGATTGATAAAAATGGTCATTTTAGAAGAAAATTTCAAATGGCACTTAGAGGCTTTTGCATCTGAACTCTTCATATAGAGTCTGTAAAAAAATATCTTTATTTTTTCAGCGTATTAGTAAATGTGGCTATGAGACCAAAAATATCTACTGAAGGTTTTTGTCCAGGGCTGGACTCATCAGTGCCATGGATATATGGTTTAAAATGTGCCTGTCTAATCTAGTTACAGAAGCTTCTGCTGAACTTCATACTTCTTTCTGATAGTTCTTTCTGTACCTTGTCTTTCAGTATCTTACTTTCCTTTCATGGTCAGACATCTCCTCAGTCCTCACATACTGGTGCTGTACAATATCTCCTCTTCCTATGTCTCTCTTGTTCTTCTGATGGATCTATGAGAATTCTGTCACATATCTAGTCTCTGTCATTTGAAAAAGACTTTCGTTGTTCCCCAGAAATTAAAGTAAAGACTGCTTAAAACAGGGCCCATTAGTTCTGCAAGCGTAGATCAACACACTGTTTGAGAGTTTATGATTATATACCCAGGTGAAAAAAAAATGTTCTAAGTGAAGAGTTCAGATACAAAAGCCTCTAAGTGCCATTTGAAATTTTCTTCTAAAATGATCATTTTTTATCAAGCTTGTATATTAAAGTTCAGTAATTTCACTTAAATGGCAATGAAGATTACCTATTAATTGTCATTTAAGTGATTTATTACTGAACTTAAATATACAAGCTTGATAAAAATGGTCATTTTAGAAGAAAATTTCAAATGGCATTTAGAGGCTTTTGCATCTGAACTCTTCAAGTATACTTGCAGCCAGATTAATATAGTATACTTACTGTATATACTACAGTTTTTTTTTATTCGCTTTGGTAGGCTACTATTTTCACAAGTAAGGTGTACATTTTCAAAACTCTTAGTACAAAATTCCAAACTGATCACACTTGTAACGCAGCTAGTCATTCTTTCAAAACCTGATGTAATGCTTTCAGTCAGTTGCACATGTTTTCAGTCCACATAACCATTATTTCAAACACAAGATTATTGTAATATGTAATGAGAACATTTGGTTTAATCGCTGAAACACAACAATATGATCTTCTTTCAGTTTAGTACTTTTAACAAAATAAGTTCATCCAACAGCAAACAATGCAATATACATGTTTCAAATCGGCCTTAGAAGTGCTGAAATGAATATGCTACAGTACTATAAAAAAATAACTTTTACACAGTTTTACTGTAACATTAGGCAATACACTTACAGTACACAACATTTACATAATCTATAATTTCCAAATATCCATCATATATGTAATCAAGTGAAGGATCAAATGAAGACATCCTCTACAATCATTTAGGCAAATTATAGTTTTTATTTTTCAGACATAATTGTAACATAATGAAATGTAACTAAATGAGAACATAACATTTAGTGCACACATTAAATTGCAGTAATCTGGATCAAGCCTGTCCTGAGCATTTGGCCATAAATTCTCGTCCACATGAATGTTACTGTATATAGTGGCCAATTGTGGTTACCACTATGTGAAATCAATTAGCTATAACGAGTATTCATCATGTGTGGTTACATGTAATTTAAATACAAACACATTTTATTTCTGTAGTTCTCAAAATCCATATGCTGTATATTGCTGAAATAAAAATCTATAGGTTTACCAAATGATTAATTGATTAACCATTAAGATCTGTTGGATTAAATAATAGACAAAAGTATTAAACTGAACACAAAGAGATGCAAATCAAAAGTTTGATAGTAAGAGCTTTATGAAAGGCAGTTGAATGAAACAATAATGTAGATGAAACACTCATTTTGTGTTGTGAAAAGGATACTTTGTGATTGTGTGAATGGTACTAACACAGTTGAAAACATGATGAAATGTTTGAAAAAAGTGCACTTTTGATGATCTGTTGTGATATTAGCTCTAAGAGTTTTGAAAATGTATACCTTACTTGTGAAAATAGTACCAAAGCGAATAAAAAAAAACTGTAATATAGTATAATTTTGTACTATGTATATTTTAGTAAATTCAAATTTAGTGAACTTTTGTGTGCTAAATTGGAACAACTTCAAATATGTTATAAGACTTTTTCTTTGAGTGTATCACGCTTTAATTAAAATTGTTCATTGCAGGGTTTGTTGGTGGAGGAGACAGCCAGCAGCAGTAAGGATGAAGAGACCAGACCAGCAATAGTCACAGTGGCAGAGGTTGCAGAGCAAGACCACACTACATCATTCGAAACCAGAATGACCTCTGTCACCTCGCCCCTGTGCAGCCTGAAAGTGGAAAAAACAGATAGCTCAGTGACCAGTGAGTATTCATGATTTAAACTATTCTTTTGTGAGCCTTTCTCTCATATTTAATGACTCCCTTAGTTTCTTGCTAGATGTAGTAGATGTGGTGGTGATGAAAAATGTTTTCTATTGTCTGCTTATATTTCTTTCTTGCATCTTTATCTCTGTCTCCACCATGGAGTCAGGTGTGAGTCTAAGCTTGTTGGGTCTTTCAGTGGAGGATGTGATGCTAGCAGTGGGGGAACAAATTATTTGCAAAAACATAACATCAGTGTTAATGTTGCCCACTAGTTTGTTACAGGCATCAGTTCTCAGGTGGTCAAAATACCATATGTACAGTAGTAGGGGTGTAACTGACGATTCGGATTTCCCACGGTTTTGACATCTCGGTTCGCTTCGGTTTGGTTTAGAAAGCTAAAATTACTTTTTTTAAACAGTGGTTTAATGAAAAAAATTGTCTTTGTCTTTAAATTAATTCAATTACAATTAAACTTTTCACAAGGATTAAAAAAAATCTGCTAATGCTGTAAACTATATAGGGAGCCGCACATTACTATAACATTAAAGGTTGTAGCCTAGACTTTTAACCTAAATTCAGAGGCTATTTATTTTTTGATATAATAATCAACACACACCACTTTGTATGAAAACATGTAAACTGAACATAAGGCAGTTTTAACATTAACTTGTGTTTTTACTCTAATTTGTTAAAATATAATTATTTACACATACATTAAATAATCAAGATATCATTTACAGGTTAAGTAAAATATAATATATACTGTAGGCTAACATAGTGCATTTATTTTAGTGCAATTAGTTAGGATACCAAAGTTGTGGACACTCAGTTACTTGCCTGTTGAGGTAAATATAATGCTAGCATGTTTTATTGACGTCTTTCCGCTGCTGAAACACTGATTGAGCGATTACACGAGTTATGATGCCTTTCAGTAAGTATACTGTATCTTTCCACATACCTTCAGGTGTCCATTCTGTAACTGAGGAAGAGATGATCGCGTTTACTCGCGCGCCACGCTGCCGCTTGAAATGAGGAGCCTAGTAGGCCTACAGCGATCTGTCACGCCACATCAAAGAGCGCACAAACGTCATTTATTGTTTGAAATTCCTGATCAAATAGACAGAATTTGAAAGATTACACCTTGCTTATTATTGACAGTAACAAAACACAGAGCTTGTTATTTGGTGTTAATGGTGGTCAGGCTACAAAACTGAATTCGTTGTGTACTGTACACATAAGACATGTGGTCCATTGAGCCTGGCTGGCCGGGGCAGAGGTAGCAGGGGGCAGGGCGGAGCGTTTTCGGTACGCAATGACAGTCATCGCGATTCGAATCGTGAGTTCTGTATCGCATTTTTTCAGTTCGGTTTGAATATCGTTACACCCCTAATATGTAGGCTATGCACATACAGTACAACAAACACATTTAGTCCAGCACACAGCATTGTTTTGGATGTTCAGTGAGTTCCATCACAAAATGTACGTAACAAAAGCCAACCAATCAGGTTGTGAAAATATCCCAATGCCTTTAGGTTTGGTATCTTTAAGTTTGATGTTAAAATGCCGATGTGAACACTAAGCAAACCAGTACTTAATGTTTTTTTTTTTGTTGTTGTTTTTTTTTGGGACCAAACGAAACAGGAGAACTGAACTACAAGCGAGATATATAAGAATGTAGTCTTGCAGATGCTAGAAACATAACTTTCAAATGAAAGATTTGGATCATAGAGCACACCATGACAAAGACTTGACAGATCAGCCATCAAGTGTTAGACAGTACTATAAGTTATTACGCAAGGAAGTTTTTTGTCCAATAATTATAATCTCTGTTTTATCAGAATTAAGTAGTAGGAAATTACTAGTCATTCAGTTTTTTATATCAGCTATGCATTCTGTTAATTTTGTGAATTGGTAAGTTTTGTCAGGGCGTGAAGAAATATAGAGCTGAGTATCATCAGCATATCTCCCAAGGGTAGTAGCATGTACAGAGTGAACAGCAACGGTCCTAGTACTGAGCCTTGTGGTACTCTATACTGAACTTGTGATTGATAAGACATCTTCTCATTTATGGCTACAAACTGATAACAGTCAGACAAGTATGATTTAAATCATGCTAAGGCAATTCCACTATTACTAATATAATTTTAGTCTATTTAAAAGAATGTTTTGGTCAATTTTGTCAAATGCAGAACTAAGATTGAGTAACACTATGGAGAGATAAAACCACAATCGGATGATAAGAGCAAATCATCTGTGACTCTAATGAGAGCTGTCTCAGGACTATGGTACGGTCTAAACACTGACTGGAAATCCTCGCAGATACCATTTCTTTCTAAAAAGGAATGAAGGAGGAGTGAAGTATAAAGTACCAAAAAAGACAACAATTTTCCTCGTAAACTATATGTTGTGGGTATACAGCAAAATTGAGAATCTGAAAGACTATGAAAAACAAGGTACCATAGGCTGATGTATCGGTACGGCCCCTTTTAAATACTATTTCAAACTCTCAGATACAACACCATTCACAAGTTTAGTATAATAGAATATTATCCATTAAGGGAAGGAGAGCGGGTGTCCTGGTGCTGGACGTGATGGCCAGTGGGGAGCAGGTGACCAGGGCAGTGCCGGCAGGAAGGGTGAAGCTTTCTGTAGCTCAGGGGACCATAGAGGACTGGCCTCGACACTAGGGTAAACAGAAAATTAGGGAATGACCTTCTTAGTTGTATTAGGGCAGACAGAAAATTTACAGATGACCTTCTTGGTTGTATCTGCGAAAACAGGGAACTTAGGAATGACCTCCGTGGTCGCATCTAGACAGACAGAAGAATGGGAAATGACCTTCATAGTCATATGTATCTGGACAAACTGAAAACTCTGTAACGGGATGGCTGGAGTGGACTGGAGAGGAACTGGGCACAGATGAGAGTATTCTTCAGGTCATGATCCAAATGATAGTAGTCTTGGTAGAGATAAGACCATACAATGTGTGTGTGTGTGTGTGTGTGGAGTGTCCTTATATCTGGTGCTGAGTTGATGTGGTGATGAGTGACAGCTGGTAATGATTGTGGAATGCGTTCAGGTGGTTGACCACGAAGGATTCTGGGAGATGTATGCTGCGTCCGAAATCTCCACTCAAAGCACTACTCCCTAACCCCTATGTTGGGGTTAGAGAGCAGAGCACTAAATAGTGAGCTCACCAGCGTAATAAAAGCCACTTTCGGACACTACTCGATCGTCTCTCGGCGCCTGATTACATCATCTGTCAGCTGGTGCCAAGCCTGCTCTGGGCTAAATAGATTTTTAAAAATAAATACATTTCATTATATTGAGCTTATTTCTCCAAAATTTAAAAACTAAAAGTGATTTCTGGCCGTTTCTGTTATAATGCGCTACTCCACACATCATTAACTTATTTTTACGATCAGCGCAATGCATGATGGTATGTAGGGCTTAGGTTAGTGACCATCGGTTGTTCACTACTTTTCAAAATGCATTCTGGGATACATTGAGTGGACTATATAGGGTATAATAATCATCACTATACATTCGGACAGCACTACAAAATGGCGAGCTCACTATATAGTCCACTATATAGTGAGTAATGAGAGATTTCGGACGCAGCAGTAGTGTTGAAGGTGACAGGGCTGGTGACTTAAGATTGTGACACTTGAGATCACTGAACAACACTGTTGGTGACAGTAAAGATGATATTCTGTATGCAGGTAATAGAGTATTACACATGGATTCTCACTTGTTCTCAATGGGTCTTGATTGCATTTGCAGAACACCTCAGTTTCAGTGAATTACATGAAACCAGTTATTTTTTTTCACATTAATCTTCACTAATGCTTATCTAAAATGCGCATTACGTATACATACGTACCTGAGTATTTTGTATTTGAATGGACAGAGTCACAAACAGAAAATAATCAGTTACAAAATACTTTGAGAGACTTTATTTTAAAAACAATTTTTTATAGAACTATATATGCTAAATGCTAAAACATGTGTTGTTCCAAACCTGTATGAGTTTCTTTCTTCAGCTGAACACAAACAAAGATAAGTTGAAGAATATGGGTTACCAAACAGGCCCTATTGATTTTAATAGTAATTTTTTATACTATTGGGCCCGTTTCAAAAAGGCAAGCAAACCAAGCAATTGATTGGGGCCCTGTATAGTATACTATGGAAGTCAATGGGGGCCCATCAACTGTTTGGTTACCAACATTATTTAACCCTTTTATGACCTGCCATAGAACAATTCCACCAGAGTATATATTTCTATTTTTACATGCTGTGCTGTCATACATCAAAATAATCCTTACTCTCCCAATTTGAAGGCTATGCTTGTAATAAATCAATAGGAACTAGATAAATATCTCAAAAGTGCAATAAACAAAAAGAAAACAATTTAAAAAAAATCTACATATTTTATTCAATACAAAAAAAGGATAAATGTCAACCTCAAACTTGTCAATGCGGGCATAAAACAATTTAAAACTATACAGAATTGATTTGAACTGTTTACATAAATTAGTTTTTAAGATACACTCATTTTTACGTTCATTCAAAAAAGGGGCTAAAAATGCCATGTAAAATATTCAATTACATTTGTGGTCAAACAGATAACATTTTGCTTTTGAATATTGATTGAATTGGTTAAAATATAAAATAAACAGACCCTGTCAGAACAATTAACTATAAAATAAATAAATAAAGCCGAATGAGCAGACGGAGAGTTCAGCGTCATCGGACGCAATTAGTATTTCCAAAACCTCTGCGTCCGTGTACTTTCATTTAGACATAACGTTGCGTGCGTGTCTGTGTGTGTGTGTGAATGCGCTTGTATTTGCGAGTGTATAAACGAGAAAGAAATTATAGAATGAAGCAGTGGTAAAAAGACAATAATGATAAGAAGGAGCATATAGCAGATGGGAGTCAAATGGGAGTCAAACGCATGGTCAAATGACATAGCTTTTGATGTAAAAACATGCGACACACGCTGGGGTCATAGTGCACAGAACGTGATACGTCAATGAGCCATTCGAAAGACGTAACTATCAATCGCAGATCCACAGAACATGTGTGCAAAGACGTGCAATGCATTTTTGTGTTGTTTTGTTTTTTTTGTAAACGCATATTACGCAATATGTACAGACTCATTAGAGGGTGAAAACAACGCAACATGAGCATGTTGGAGGCTTGATCTGAACATGTTACATATCTGGTTTTGTATGCAAAAGAATGATTGAGCCATTAGGTTTCAGTTTATATAGGCTCTTAAACAGACACACGCAAACCAGAGCGCCGGCGCTCCCGTCGGTCTTATGGTGCGTGCGTCACACCGGACGCGATAGCGCGTCAGGCGCGAATGATTTCAATGTTAAAGGGGAAATGAAGCAGTGAATCAAGTTTACATGATTTACAAGATGGATTTCCAATATAATCAACAATTACATAAGAAACATGACAAATGTAAACATTTAGAAGAAAAAAGAAAAAAACTTGATATCTTTCGCCGCCAGAGCACCGCCATTTTGGAGTGTGACGTCACGGGGTTGGTTAGCTCAGGCTCTATCCATAGACAGTAAGTGAATATCGCGACATTAAACTGTTTACACCAGTGTTTTGACCGCAACGACTAATGTTAGGTACAGTCATTAGACAAAAAGTTGACGTCTAATGTTATATGTTGACAAACTGCACATAGAAACATTGTTCGCGATGTCTGCCGTCATATTCCCGTCTCGTCAACACCATGTAAGTTACGTTGCTGTGTAGAAAAGCCGGTGGGGGTTTGGGGCGAAGAGCGGGTTTGCAACGCCACCAGGTGTCAGTGTGGCTGTTGTTCTGCGATGCCTACCGTGTCAGAGTCCATCTGCTGTCAAGAGGTTGATCTTGAGCATGTATTGCGTGGTCAGTTCTGAATCACCGAGCGCACGTTTACTAATATGCTGTTCCGTGAGGTAAGTTAGACGTGTTGGAAGCGGCGATGCTTTCCCTGAAGGATGTCAGAGCGGAGACACTTCTTCCTAGTACATGTAGGCTGTAGCTACAGTAGCTACTAGCACTACCAGTGCGAAAATATGGACGTTTCATTTCCCCTTAAACAAATACATGCTAACTTACATGGTGTTGATGAGACGGGAATATGACGGCAGACATCGCAAACAATGTTTCTATGTGCAGTTTGTCAACATATAACATTAGACGTCATCTTTTTGTCAAATGACTGTACCTAACATTAGTCGTCCGCAGTCAAAACACTGGTGTAAACAGTTTAATGTCGTGATATTCACTTACTGTCTATGGATAGAGCCTCACATGTTAGAATACTCCACAATGGCGGCGCCCTGGCGATGAAAGATATAAAGTTTTTCTTTTTTTCATCTAAATGTTTACATTTGTCATGATTCTTATATAATTGTTTATTATATTGGAAATCCATCTTGTAAATCATGTAAACTTGATTCACTGCTTCATTTCCCCTTTAAGTCAACGCAAAGACGCGGTCTCCAATTGAGCGTCTGCCGCATTAAGCACGAATGATTTAGTTAGTGCCATTTGTGCATTCACACGTTTGACGCGAATTCGTGTCTGCTGCCCGAGTTGAAAAATCTGAACTTTGGCGTGAATTCGCGCCGCGTTAACCAATCAGGAGCCTAGCTGCTTGCTCACGTGGTGAAGTGTCTGGATGCTTCAATAAATTATTTTGTAATATGACTAAATGCATTGGTGGGATTATGCACAACAAAGCAAATATTTTATCACTTAAAATATTATTTCTATATACGAGACATGTTCATTTTGTATTGAATGTTATTCATTCCATATCTAGATTATATGAAATAGTATTATGATGTAAAGACAATCAACATATGTGCATAAGTTCGTGTCTGGATGTGAGAGAAAAAAAATCAAAGGACAGGTTAATAACTTTTGGAAGCTGGCTCTATTTATCATCAAAATAAAAATAAATGACAGCTGAGATTAGGTGGATGAGGGCGAGGGTGATCCTCGCTCCGATGCGGGAGGTCATCAAACTGGCCGCGCGACAGGCGGAAGTGCCCCTGACAGCGGCCGTCATCCAACGCAGCTCCTGGAGCGAGCAAATGGTGAAACTCAGCCAAACGGTTCACCTCGGAAGGGTCTGAAGGACACAAAAATACGCGACGATGATTCCCACGCCACTATTCTGCTCTCCAGAGTAAATACAGAGCGGTGACTCTCTCAATGAATGCTCGGTCGACATAAAAACAATGGCCGCCAACAGATTTCGATTCTGACGTGCGTCACGCGCGTAAATTTCGCTTCAAAGTTTTGTTTTTACGCGCGTTAGTTTCACTCTTGACACGCGAATTAACACAAAGTGGTCAAGAGTTCAGACTTAGGCGCGGTACATGCGAATTTGACGCGCGACTTCGCATCCGGTGTGAATCGTCAGCATTAGAGGGTTAAAATGTCATCTTTTGAGTTCAGCAGAAGAAAGAAATTCATACAGGTTTTGAACAATTTTAGGTTAAGTAAATGATGACAGAATACATTTTTTGGGTGAACTATCCCTTTAACAATCTTCCCATACTTGCTTTCTGTCTATTCACAATATGCTTTCTCAGACACCATATCGAAAACACTATTTACAGCACAGATACAGAGTTACAGATATGTTTACAAGAATACATTTCTCACATCAGTATTTTGTTTTGATGAGCTAGTATTAGTAGTTTGTAAGTTACTTTTGTAATTTTTTTGTTGTATATTTGTGCTTTTCTGGCTCCTCTGGTGCTTAAATGTCCTAAGGGTGAACCAGTTAGAGGAGAGATGAGCTGACAAAATGTATTTATATAGAAAGATCTCTTGTCTTTTCTCATCCCATTCATGCATAAACTATCTCTTTGTCTAGCTGTCTTGCTCTGTTCGTTTGCTTTTGCCTCCAGCTCTTCGTTGTCCATCTGTTCTGCCATTGTCAAGTGTTTGAGTATTGGGGCTGACACATCTATGGAATTTAGTTGGTTGAGATTCTGCCCTCTTTGGGTCAGCAGGAAATTGTGCCACCAACTCCCCTGGAGCATCTATACTCTTGTCCACCCTTAACATTACACGAAGAGCATGTGTTATTTAAATCTAATATTTTAGCAGCTTCTGTTAAACCGCCTTTGATTTCCATATGTGTGTTCTTGTGTGAGGTTGAGATGTGTATCATGTATGTCTCAGTCTCAGTCATCCCAAATGTTGACCTGTTCTTCTCAACACTCACACTGTAAGAAAAATAATCAGTAGAAAAATGGATAATCCTGGCAGAAAATGATCTAGGCTTTACAAACTTTTTTCCAACCGTAATACACAACATGCAAGGTGTAATTCAAAATACAGGTAAAACACCTGTGAAAATCAATACAGAAAATTCCTTCATATTAACAAGGCACATTGGACTGTATTTTTGTGGACTTTCGGGCCAGATTTATTAACAGCATGCAACAGCACAATGCTCTTTTGAAGTTCTACTGTCAGGATCAGTATTGGGAAAGCAACTAATTGATTTCTTCCTATCTGGGTTGGGCTTGTCTGTTTGTTTTAAAAAAAAAATCCTTTCACACCTAAAGTGAAATGAATAAGCCTCAGGCTGAAGGAAAATGCAAATCCACGCCTGTGCAGTAGAGGGCAGCAAATACACAAAGTGAGATTAAATGTAAATATTTCTGTAATTTAACATATTTAAGTATTACAAGTTTACATAATATTCTGAGATTTTTTTATACAGTTTGCGGAAAACTAAAAATGTTTTTGTGCAAGTGAGATGATTAAATGCATGCTCATATTTAATACAGCTACAATAATCATACATGTTTACACCGTGCACACAACCCATCTGCACCTTAATCCTGATTTCTCTCAACATGGGGACAGAAAGAGGGTGTCAGTCAATAAATGGGAAAACAAAGTAACTTGCTATACTTATTTGGAAAAGAAGTAATCTGATTATGTATTTCATGTTTCTTTGTTATGCATTACCCCCAATACTGGACAGGATAATTAAAGACAAGCAGTGAAACAGCCCTTGAGATGGCATTTTATTAGCCTAGAAATCTAGACGCACCCTAGCGGCAGCAAAAATTATTTTGCCGCAAAGTGTGGTCTAGCAACTCTCCGTTGACTTTCGAAGTGGAAAAACCAAACTCTGGTAGGGCCAATCACATCGTGTATAGAGTCGGCGGGCGGGCTTAACATAATGACGACAGAGTTGAGACGGTAAGAGCAAGCTCGGACATACTCGGTTTTAGTCGTTCATCCTCGGATGCGGCCGGCGCCGCGTGCGCTGTTACAAAAAAGCTGTGGCGAAACGATCAACTTGTCATTTTTGCCGCAGTCGTGCTGTGGCGTCGAGGATAAAGGCTTTACTCCGTGTCAGCGCGCGCTCTGATCGGTATCGGCGCATGGACCTCTCCCGAATCATCTCAAGCAAGCACCACTACTCCGCCCCCGTTTCCCTCGTAAGCTGATATTAGTATTTAAACATTCTCAATGATATTAATTTATTAATGACACAATGTCTCTTGCTCTCTCACACACACACAGCACACATATGTACTGTCTCTTCTCTCACACATGTAGGCTAGTTATAAACCATTTTAGACTTTTAATGATTAGTATTTTATTTTCTAAAGTTTGTGGGTCGTGGTAAAAAACAAAAACAAATCCCTTATTTTGGGGATGGATTTCGGGAAATCTCCCTTATTTTCAATGATCAGATGTTGACAGCTGGACTGGAGACGGTAAAAGTTTAATAATATATCAACTAGCTCCGCTGAGTACGTCACATTCTTCGTTGCTCTGATTGGCTGTAGCACTATCCAATTGCGTGCGGAGAGAATTTGAAAGACAACCGTTTATCCCGCCTCTCGGATTAAGCCCTGTCAATGATGAGTTTCCAGAACATCTTGATGTAGGTCTGGCATGCCAGGCTAGCATTTTATGTGTTTGTTGTGTGAACTAAATTCTATCAATCATCAATAAAGTGCCACCCTCAGGCTGAATAATGCAAGGACATTCTAATTCTGCCAAAAGTGCCTGATGTGTTTTGCAATTAGAACACAAAGCTTACAAAATTTTTATCATAAACTAGCACTAAAATCCAGAATCTGCCCTACCTAAATTTATGGACAGGAGTCTCTACTGCATTTGACATGTTGGTTCTCGTGGGACGGATACTGAACACCTGCACGGCGGCCTGGGTAAGGCACTCAGAATGACAAAGGGCTGCCGAGTCTTGGACTGCGTGGTGGCACAGTACCTGATCGTGGCCAAAACATTCTTTAGGAGAGACCCTCGCTCCACCCAAATTGAATACTGGCTATTAAGAAGATTGGACCAAAGCTAGTTACCATCAACGAGCATGGACTATCGGATCAGTTCAGGACGGATGTAGATCGAGTGAACTGTGGATCCTGACCAACCATTGGACGCAACATGGGATAGGATGACTAGCCAGATTCAGATTTTGGGATGGACGAGCACAGTTCATCGACAAAAATATCAGGTGGTGGAACGAAGAAGTGCAGCGAATCGTCTGAAGAAGAGGGCGTTTAGAAGTATTTTTTTTAACAGGTTTCTACATTCTTCTAAAGTTTCTTTGGGTGTTATCTGCATACAAATTTGAGTGAAACAATTAACTGAAAATTTACATGAATTTGATAATGCCTGTGCCCATTTGGTACATCCCATTTTCCTTAAATGAAAACAGCACTCTTTTCTTGGCATGGACAAAACCTGATGATCCATGTTATGTAGCGACAAAAGCAAAGCAGGAACATTGGACAGTATGTAAAACATACGCATGCTCAGTGTCACTATTTGCTTGCATTTGATTAATGATGCAAAACTAGTGCAGCATCTTAGCCAGTTGTTCTTCACTTTCTTCAAACTTTGTTTCCAGGTTTAAATAGACAACTGTATTCTTAGACTGTATGTTTAGGTGCAAAATGTGTGCTTGACATTTTCCTTTCAGTAAAGGGAAATCAATAGATCAGTAACATGGTATTTTTAGATTATGATGCTATTACCCCACCAAAGAGATATTACAAGGAACTTGCTTTATATATAGTCTCATTTGATCAAGTTTGAACATCCGGAAGTGTGTGGTTAAACTGATGTATGTGTGTGTGTTAGACAGAAAGCAAATGACTGGTTATAGCTCTCATCTGATGACATGTACTAGTACTTTGCACAAAGACATGACAGAGACAGAGGGATCCAGAAATGTGAACACAGGGTTTTATGTAGGTTGATACAGTATCTGGGATAAAAGCTCTGGAACAGATCTTGTGCTTTACCGCTCATGCAGCACTTTGACAGCGTACTGAAGGAGATGAGGAGGCCAGTTTCACACAGGAAGAAGAGAGGGAGGGGAACAAATGAGTGTGTGTCTATCTAAGATGTGTTCTGACCACAGTCCTGTGAATCAGCACACACACAAACTGTTCTGTTGTGTCAGAGCTAATCGTACTAGCTTTGACCACAGACTGAAGGTGTTTTCTAAGCAAACTATATCATAGTGACCCAAACAACGTATAGGACAAAACATTGCTGGTTTCATTGGATATGCCCAGTGAAGAGGAAACTATCTAGGTGTCTCTGAATGATAAACGGGCCCACAGGTAGAAACATCCTGAAGGAGAGACATGTCAGACAGGAAGTGCCATCTGTATGGTAAGACCATCTGGCCAAATTCTTTTACAGTCCTCTTGAATTTTATTTGCAGAGTACTTGTGAAAATGATTACATGCAGTATGTTTGATGTGTCATTTGCTGTAAGACCGGTTGCCATTCTATAAGATGCAACAATTTGGCATGTAAACAGCAGGCAGAAACCTTTCATTTTGAGAATGATAACTTTAAAAGGAACCATTTCAAATGCAGTTTGTCCTGGTTGTGTGTGTGCCTATTTAAATGGGTCATATTATGCTATTTTAAAAGTTCATTATTTTGTTTATTTGGTGTTAAATAATAGGTGAACATACTTTAATGTTAAAAAAACGTATCAGGCTACGACTATAACTTATGTTCCCTGAGAGCAGGGAATGAGTCACTGCATCAATGACACTTTAGGGAAGTCGCCTTCGTGTGAACCGGTGTCTGAAATGCTTATCTAATCATGGCAATCCTATTGGCTATGCCAATTGGCTACAGCCTATGACATCATCATTAATGCGACACCAAAGTAAGGGGAGCCTGGAGAACATGTCAACAACTTATTGTCTCAGGGGACTGTTCAGCAGGCATCCCCGAAAGCGCAGTGGCGGAAGTACGCAGTGTCAGGTTACAGTCGTAACCTAGACGTCCCCTTTGAAAGGGAACTCGCACTGCATCAATGCCGCTTTGGGGAACGATCTACCCATGCAGCCATGCTGAGGGGAGTGCATGCCAAATTATGGCTGTGACAAAAAAAAAAGCCAATTACACTGAAATGCGAAAAACACTCCCCTTTCGGGTCACATACGGCTGTTAGCTGAAAGTATTCCCCACAGCCAATGCCTGAGCTCCATGCTAACCGGACGTTCACACCGCCGCCGACTTGAGCTTCCAAAGCGGCCGGAAGTCATTCATTTTCAATGGAAGCTGGCTTCTCTCAGCTGCAAGGAGCGTTGAATTCCTCGCGTTGCGCTTTGGCGCTTTGAGCGTTTTGAGCATCAATCAGAAAGTTGAAAGAAGCTCAACTTTATGGTAATGAGCTGTGACGCGGTTCAGCGGCAAGCAGCGGCAAACGCCAGCAACCAATGGGAGCATAGACGTCCTTCCCGCTGGCTGATTCCGGAGAAATACACAATGTAAACTTTCGTTGTTGTTTTTTTCTGTTTATTACATGTTATGTTGTGACACTTCCATTCTCCTGCAAGGTCAGAGTGTTCAAAGCATCCAAAGCGTCAACAAACTTCCCCTTGCTTTTTGACAAGCGTCTTTGACAGAGCGGCCAGAGCTTTCTTACGCTCAAGTCGGTGGGCGGTGTGAACATACAGTTAGTGAGGAAATAACTTTGTGCTCTCACATGAGGGACTTGACCCAGAGCCACAGCCCAGATACCACAGCCTGAATTTACGAGGGGGTCTCTTCAAGGGAATATAGCCAGAGGGTCCAAAGGAATCCCATCCAGTCACTTTCCTGATGGGGACATGAAGTTAACCCCACATGCCACTTGGGAGGCTGACCTTGTCTAACCAACAACCTGTCTGTTTCCTAAACAGAGTCTCTGATATATTTTGCCTCACTTGTGGAGGCATCCGAGTAGGGAGGACTGCAGATAGTGGCAGTGATCGCTCATAGACCGGATCATAGAGATATCACCCCTGGAGAGTAGAACTCAGCATAGCACTTTCTAACCCTTGCGAACGAGGTGATTAACTCTACTCGATCCTGGATCTACACGCTGTGGAGGAAGCTGTCCTTGAGGCCGCTCATGGAGAGCGAGACCGAGTCGGTTCCTGAGCACAACACAGAGGTTGCTCTCGAGCATGTCACTGAGCACGCCAGTGCTGGCCAGGAGGGCTAGCCGATGTTTTTGTCCTGAGCCAGTGTCTGTTCCTGTTCCTGAACCGCGCGTCTGTTCCTGTTCCTGAGCTGGGGTCTGTTCCTGTTCCTGAGCTGGGGTCTGTTCCTGTTCCCGAGCCAGGTTCAGTTCATGTTCCTGCACCTGCTGTTCCTGTGCTATGACCTCCTGAAGGACCTTTCGGAATGGCAGGGTCTCACCCTGGCCATCTGCACAGCCCACTGGTCTCCCGAAATGGCAGGTTCGGCTCTGGCCACCCAAGGAGAGGTCTCCACCTTGGCCGCCCGTAAGGGAAGTCTCTCGCCTGGGCGCCCGATGGACTGTCTGTTATGTCCTGGCCACCCGACTGGACTGTTTGTTACGCCCTGTGCGGGCCGATGGACTGTCTGCTATGCCCTGGCCGCTCTCTGGACTGTCTGCTCTGGCTGCCTGAATGAATTAATAAATTTGAATGAATTATTGAATTTGAATGAATGAACGAAACAAAACCTTTATTGCCCCAGGGAATTTGTTTTACACTCAAGGGAGTCACATTGAACACCAGCACAGAGAACAGAAAAACCACACGCAAATATCCAACAACATTGTGTAAAGGATACAAACAACAACATCAATCGCAGCAATGGTAGTAACATACAATCATCAGACCAGTAGTTAAAATTAATCAATGAATAATTAATTAAATTGATAAATAATATTACATTAAAATAATAATAATAATAAACTATGTACCTGTGTCCAATCTATTCAGTAACTGAATTCTCCTCTGCATAAATGATGTAATGGCACGTTTGCACGACCTGCTCCACCCTGGTCACTGGTTAAGCCATCCAGTCAGGTTCTTGTTCCCCTCCACAGACCTGGCCCCCCATCCCTCCCCCTGATTCTCCACCAATCCACCTCCCTCCTGGACTTTTTTCTCCTGTGGAGCATTCTGGTAGCTGCTCCGTAGAGGGTTGGGGGTGGGGATTAGTGTCACATTGCTCTGGTTGGGGTTCCCTGGGTATCCACTGAGATGTTTCGAAACCTGAGATGTTTGTTTAATATTAAATCATGTCCACCTATTATTTTACACCAACCAAACAAAAAATAAAATAACATAATATGACCCTCTTTAAATAGACACAAACAGGAACAAACTGCATTTGAAATGGTTATCATTCTCAAAATGAAATGTTGCAGCACCTCTATTCCTAGGCTGTCTGAAACACTCTGATTTCTACAAAGCCCCTCCTTCTAAAAAGCCCAGGGGCTCTGGACAGCTGACCTAGTGCATTTTGATTGGCCAAAAACCTCAAGTGTATGTTGGAAATGGTTGGGAATTATGCTAGTATGTCACATTGTCACATAGTCATTCCCGGAAGTCATATCTGGACTTCGATAGAGGCATTTTAGGCAGGTCTGAAACAGTTTTCTCTGTTAAGGCCCTGATATACTTCAAGAGAAATACAAAGAGCGAACTGGTGTGATGTCATTTTGGACAAAATCAGGCCAAAGCTATGTTCGCTTTGATTTTGTTTCGGGAGTTCACAACAGCTTGTCAAAGAAAGTTTTGCCTGGCTGTAAACACCATTGAACTAGCATTGTTCTGTGGCGAATACGATAATAGTTAGGTGTGCTCTGAGGCTCGTCTGCTTTGACGTGGCAATCTTCTTTGGTTCATTTCTTCTGTTCAGTCCCTTGATTTGACAATATTTTTCGGACAAGAGCCGGAAGAGCAGCAATAACCCCCCTTAGGGTAAACAGAACAGAACCAGCATAAATGCATTGCAGATATCATTAATTAAAGATTTTAAAGTACAACATAATTCAAGAATTTATTCTGATTCAAAGGGCACTCTGAATGCCATACTGAATGGACGAGTGGAGGAGCTTGGGATGAAGGAGGGTAATTAGCTCATGAGAAATGTGATAGCTGCTGATAATACTGAAGGAGCTTATGCATACAGTGATAGGCGTTGTATTCCTGTAGGTAGACGTGGATCAGCGGAGAGTCAGCTGATGGCAAGCTTTTAAAAGCTTGCTTTTAAACAGTGTTGTAGTCGAAGACAAGCTCACTCGAGTCCGAGTCAAGACTCGAGACCATATGGGTCAAGTCAGAGTCGAGACCGTAGAGAAAGGAGAGTTGATTCCAAGCTTCGAGACTCGAGACCAAAGACAGTTGAGTCTCAAGTTCGAGACTGAGACCAAAGAGGTTGGATAACCTAAGGTTGGGTCTCAAACCAGACTTAAAGATATCTTCAAGAATATGTAAAATATTTGGTGGTAACAATAAAATTGGCACCATACTCAAACAGTAAACCACATATACCATGGAATCATGTACACTGTAATGGTAAAAAGGCCACATAGTGGTGTAAAGGTAATTTTATTATAATTATTACTTTTATTATTACAATTATTACAATCAGTAAGTGCTCTTTCACATAACATTACTGCACACAAATTCTGTGTGGCTCTTATATGCAAACTGAATTATGGATGATAAGGCAGACATTTTCAATACATAGTTGAGCTAGAGGCTCCACATCACATCTGACCTGGGTCCTGCTGCATTTGCGCGCCGCGAACGTTATAGTCTCAAGTCATGCGCAGTTGCGCACAAGAAAGTCAGCAATCATTGGACGTTTCAATCAAACAACAATTTAAAGAAATATTAACATACAGTAATAATCATGAGATATTTTGAATGGGACTGGAGTGGACTTGGGAATAAGTCAGAGTCCTAATATGTTCAGAGTACGAGTCAATTCCAAGTCAAAAATGCACACAAGTCCATGACAAGACCGAGTCTATTAAAATATGGTCTTGAGACCGAGTCCAGACTGAGTCTCGAGTGCACAACACTGCTTTTAAACAATCTATTGTATAAAGTAGTATATATGTCTCTGCAAACATTTCTCTCCACTTGTGTGTGATAAAAATGCTGCTGGAGTTGTGGGTACTCTTTGAGTCTCTTGGCAGTGCCTTGACTGCAGAATGCCAAATGACAGCCCTCTTTTTCCACAGCTCATCTGAAACAAAGTTATGGAGTTAACTGAAGAGGAGAGGGAGAGTGTGGGTTGGGGTACGCCGAGGCCGGAGGACAGAGGAATTATGCTGGAGACAGTGGCTTGGGCCAAACTCCAGTGCTTATTAAGTTTCTCCAGAGCTGTGTGTATGTGTGTGTTTTCATATTTGATACAAAGTATCAAACTATAAGCAGAAATATTGAGCCACACGTCTGCTTTGTGCAGCTCAGTGGCTTCTGAAGGGACCATGTTTGGACTCAACCTATCTCAATCGCCATATGTTGAATGGATCTCTGGCATCCATGGTAACAAAATCCACTCAATGATGCTGGATAATGCAAAAAATATTTCAATTGGCCTTATTTTCTTTCACTGTGTGTTGGCATGCAACTTTACGGAGGTGTTTTAAGCAAGTAAAGATGAAAGCACTGCTCAGTGGGGGTTCTTCCAAAGGAGCTTTCTGTTGAATTTTGTGGTTCTTCTCTCTGCAGCCAAAAGTAATTTGTTTTGGCAAAGAGAGCGCGAGTGTAGTTTAACCAATGAAGTAGTGTATAATCATTGAGAAACGTCTGAACCATGCATCGTTATCATGTTGCTGACTGGGCAGATTAGCCATAAGCCTTTCTATCTCTCTAGAATGTCTTTCCATTTGTCTTTCTTTTTAGAGACCAACATGCCTTTTCACTGAACACTGCAAACTTTTAAAGTGTTACTAACCTTTGGCATTCTCAGCTGAAAGAGTTATGCCATCATAATTACGGTAGAGTTCTCAAAATTTGATTATTAGGATCTGAGAACCTTTTAAACACTGTGTAGTTATGACTTTAACCCTCTGAGGTCTAGGGTGTTTTCTGGGTCCTGGAGGTGTTCTGACATGCGCTGACATTTGTGCTTTTTTCTGTTACTTGTGACATTTTCATGGCTAAAGTATTATTACACTGTATTCAGCACAAACTCATATGTCAGTAGCACGTATGTAAAATTTTGTAGTTTTAAAGATAATGACGTTTATGCATGGTTTGTGAAAAATGGTCACTGAAAATAAGATCATAAAACCCATCCTGATTATTTTTCAAAAGTCGTGTGAAGAATTGTATCACATAGCCTATAGTATTTGCTCCAAATGTACTATGTGAAAATCTTCCTGACTGACTCATTCAGACAAGACAATAAAGTCTTTTAAAAATTGTTTGACGTGTTTTGGGGAAGATATCTTTATGCGGAAGGCGTTAACCACCCATTAAAGCAGCTCTAGAAAGCCTTCTTGCTTTCTACATAGGCAGGTATGTACCTTCCTAACTAAAATGAACTGATTTTTCATTAATGTGGACCACGCATATGCTGTAGCTCATTTTGGAAAGCTCGCTCTGATACATCTCGACTAACTCTCACGATAGATTTAATTAGTCTGACGTCGGCATGTTGCTTAGCCATAGACTCTATATTTCAGTAGGCAGAAACGATACATAACTGTTCAGCGGCATAATTGAAATTGATTTTAGTTAATCATTATGAAAATGATTACATAATATAGTGACCAAAATGATCTCATACACAGAATATTGTTCAAAAAGCCTAATACACAGTGAAATCAATTCACCAAGTTAATAACATTAAAGATTTGTCTTTTATCTTACCTACTAAACTTAAAAAAAGGTTAACACAAAAAAAGGTTTTATAAAAAGATAAACCTCATATTTCAGCATTTAAATCATCTCTATAAAAAGAATGAGTCAATAAAGATACATTCCTGACATTTATAATGCACAGTAGCTTATCTTTTATTATTAATAGTAAAATTCGTACCGATTTTCCCATGGCTGTCGTTGCTATAGAACCATGCGCTCATTACACTGCGCTCTCCACAACGACAAAGACGTTTTAGTAGCTAATGTATTTCCACCACAGAAAAACGCTTGCTGTATTTCTGCTAAAAGATTTATTTATGGAGAAAAGAAAAAACACCCAAGTGTTTGGGTGCATGTGCACTCCCATACTGAAAAGTTTATGAGCGCACTTCCCGTGAGCGCATAATGAGCGCGCTTCCCGTGCGCCTATTTGAAACACAGAAGATTTGAAATAACGTCCTCGAGTGCGCAAAAGATGCGATACGTGAACTAATCAGGAGATCCCCTTGACATCGCTTCTGTGCACGGCACCTTCTCAGCAAGCAGGGCGCCATTGCCAATAATTGAATCGAAATTATAAAAAAAATAGAGAAAACTTTGCGCGAGGTTTAACTGCTCGTGCCTGCCCCATGTGACATGAAAAAAAACCGCCCCGGGCGACTGCCCGGTTCCGCCGTGCCTAGAGCGAACCAGCCCGATCTCATGAAAGTTAGTATCTATGTCACGAATGTCATTTCTCATGGCATTTATACGCGAAAACAGTTTTTGCGTGTATATGGCACACGATTTTCGCGTACATATGATGCGCACTTTTGGCGTATAATATGCACAGAACTCCCCACCCCCTCCCCCTAAACCTAACCCCAGGGTTTTTTAGTGCGTACCATATACACGCAAAAAAACATTTTTTGGCGTATAAATGCCACGAGAAATGACACTCGTGGTATAGATACGCATCTTCATGAGACTGTTGAACGAACCGCTACTGTAAATGTTTCTTTCATAAATTGGGTGAAATTGATTTTAAGGCGGGTATAATTTTGCTGTGTTATGTTAGAACAGATTTCACACAAAGTAGGTAATTTATTGTACTAATGTTTGGAATGGAGTTGGATCACCCATTAAAATTCTTATTGGTCAGTGTGTGAGATTTTTGATTGTCAGCACTCAGCAATCTCTGCAAAGACTCAGCAAAGACTCTCTTAAATGTGTTGCTATTGTTATATCCCTTCAGAAAGTCCAGGGTGCTTCAGTACCACCTGTCTCAGCTTGTTGCACACTTACTGCCTTACTCCTCACTGTGCCCGTGCTATAACTCTAGTTATCCAACTCCAAGTTCACAGCTTATGCTACACCCAGCAGACTAAACCTCAAACCCCCCAGCAGACAGTGTGATTTTTAATGAAAACATTGTGTTAATGAGTGTCAGTTTTACTGTGTGAAACTCTGTCTTCATTCTCTGCCTTGCGTATATGGGCATCAGACACCATAAATCATAGATACCACAACATTTCACAAAACGAAAGTTAGTATAGTCAGAAAGTTAGTATAGTGCACCACAAGAAAGGAAATAAATGCTGCTTACTGCTTTATTTGTATATTGTTTTCAGGACTGTGTAGTGGAAAAATTGTGATTTCCAGTCTAAAAACTCATGTAACTTCTCAAGTCATGAAATGTATGCTTAGCTTACTACAGTAGTAGTAATTGATGGAAATTCATTATCCTGTTTTGTCCCTATTTTAGACCTAGTCTTTATATTATGTATGAGTTAGACAGCTGACAACCTAGCCAGTTCATGATTCTCTCCTCTTTGACTTTTTTTAAGTAGCTTTGCTTGTATTATTCCTAGTGGGAATTTTAAAAGCAAAAGCATGTCTGCCTCATCCTCTTGGCATGTGCCCTGTATCTCCCCTGCCTTCACACATATACTCTACACACACATTTATTCACTTTTTTTGTGGGTCATAGATGCTGGTTTCCTTGCCAACAACATCTTTTATTACACTGTTAAAAGGTACAGCAGTGGCTACACACACCCTCCCCACACACACATAAACACATCAGTTTTGGAGCTATTTATTCTGACACACAGACCAAAAAATAGTAGCTGTGGTAGTTATGAAGTCTGAGAGGAATGTGTTCATGCTCTCTTTATCTTACATGTGTTTCAGGTATTCTCTACATTGTGGGGAAATACAAAAGGTATTGTTTTGTCCTCATGAGGTATAAACCATAGTAAATTATTTTTAGTTTTTAGTGTAAAGATGCAGAATGTGTTGTGCGAGGGATGTGTTTAATGGTAGGGTCAGGGATAGAATGAAAATCATTATGTTTATGGAATGTCCCCATAAACAATGAAAATGTGTGTGCGTGTGTGTGTGTGTAAAGCTGCTGTTGAAATTCCTAAGGCAACATCACATGTATCCTTCCTGGGGAAGGCAATCCCAGAATAGATTGCAATTTTCGGAGGAAAAAAATCTTGAAAATAGATTATTTGGGGGTTTAAATACTTAATTTTTGTATGTATTTTTATGCTCATTTAAGTATCACTACATTTTCTAATGGGCTCTATGCACGGCAGTATTTTCCGGATGAAGGTTTAAGGATGCTTGATAACTTCCGCGATCGTAGAGTCCAATGCAATACCGAGAATTTATATTGAATTTTATACTCCATGGTTATACTAAAGAAATGTTAGACACAAAAACAGATAAAACAGACACCCCTCATTGTGTTTATGCTTCTTTTTAAAATTATATTAAATAAACATAACTATATATAAAATTACATCTAAGCGCATGTACGTTTCATTTCAAGGACGGGAGGACAGTAAATTTTGAAGACTCTGCCATAATCCCGTTTTCCTTGGTTTTCCTCTGCTGTAATCTACACAACCGGAAATGTGACGGACATCTTTGCGTCAGATGCAGAACTTATGCGTGCATATAACCCATTGAAGCATATTCACAGACATATCCTTTCTATGGCAAATACACATGCATTCAAAAGCTACTTCATGAACTGCATCCTAATGTATTCCATTAGGTGTTTCTGCTCTTATTTTAGGTGAAGTTTATGTGATCATGAGTCTAGGGGAAAAAATCAAATCAGGCTACTGTTTATTCTGACAGCCCTCTGCCCTTCTTAATCGGGGTGTAATAGACCTCTACAGACCTTTCGTCAAAATCTCTCCCAACCATAATTGAGCTATTCCCAGTGAGATGCCAGGATCAAACCCACGTATGAACGACACAAATCCAGACAGCTTGCTGAATGAACAATCCTGTACAATAGCAGAAACACAACAGGAAAACCCTGACTAGCAATACTAATATAATTTCTCCAATTGATATGTTTGAATCTCTTCAGGCATTCAATGTAAGGAATGGGCATTGTGACCCTCTGTCTAAGTGCTGTGCTTGATGCACTAAAGACATTGGTATATTAATGTAATTTGTTTACTTTTCCCTTGTCACTAAAATTGTCAGTACGTTTCCCCGGCACTGTTGCCCTGCAGAGCATCATTGGCATTAGGAGTGACGTGGTCTGGCCGTGACTCTCTCCCTTAGGGTCTGCCGGCTCCAGTCTGGCTAATGGGGACCAGCTGGGAGAGCAAGATTACGCACAATTTTAGCAGCTCATTCTCTCTGTCACACCACTCTCTCTTTTCTTTCTTCAGTTTCAGTTTCTCAATCTCTACTGTGCTACTTCCATTCAGCTCACAGACTTTAACTGTAAAAGACTGTACAAATGCTACAGTAAAAACCTGTTAATTGGTTTACAGTTCCCTTTATGGTGAAAAACTTTAAAGGGGCTTTTTAAATATTTTTGTTTTGTTGTCTGAGGTCAACTTATGATGTTCGCTTGGTTTTTCCATTCAAAAACAAAAATGAATAAGTTATGGGCTATTTTCTTCCCTAGTTTTCAGCCTACTTGAAAAATGCTCGGATTTTATGGGCGTATCGCATTCAGAGACTAGGAAGTAAACGCGCACTGCTGTGAGTGGATAACAGTTTTGCATATTATAATGAGCTTCAACTCTGTCATTGGTTTCAGTCGGTGCATGTGGGGGAATTTGTTTTGAAAGCCACTGTTGTAAAATGGCAACCGGAATGATTCGTCCATACATGTTTGACCCAGAGTCAGATCCCGAAACTCAGGACAATAAACCAACAGCACCTCGAATACAACGGATACTTGTAGACACATACACATAATTATTAGATATCAAACGATCTGTAACAATGCAATGCTAGCCGAGTAGATTATTATTTCTAAAATAAAAATATTACTCACATAAGTGTGTTGCACCACTCCTGTTGGATCCAATATAGAAGGTAACGTAGACTAATCATGTTCCGTACAACAACGATGTTCCGTACAGATTAACTTTAACCGCCGATCGCTGAATAAATACTTCTAGGTCATACACAAAATGCACATCTGTGTCATCTTCATTTCTCCCTCTTATATTATAATGAGTTTAACTCACCCGTCGGTGCAACATGGGGGAAAACGTCCAATGTTGTCAAATGGCAACCGGATTCGCCCATACATGTTCGACCCAGAGTCCGTGTGTTGCACACCTGTCAGATCCAATATAGATGGCACATCACCGTTCTTTTCTCTTAATCGGTCTGCAAATCCAGCCTCGAACTGTGTCTTGTTCACAAAACAATCCTCTGTGAAATGAAGCGAACATACGGATAACGTTTTACACTCATCTGCTGAAACGTCATTAAAAACAAATTTTAACCAGGCATTCCTAATATTGGAATCCAGAGGAAGCTTATGCAGCGACTGTCTTCTTCCACAGCCAGGCACGGCACAACATTTTGTCAACGTAATGTTTATTGCTGGTAGCTCGCTCCAGTTTGTCATCACGAGGTATGCTTTTGTTTACCTATGCGTGAATGCGCAAATCGGTGGGCGGGGCTAAACCTGCCGTGTTGAAGTAGGCGTTGATGAGCGGGTGGGGTTTTAACGTCATTGACGTCATACTTCCACACTTTCAAAAACGAGACGTTTGTTGAGGCTGGTGTCAAAAGCTTTTATTGGACTAACAAGGTCGTTTTCAGGTCGTTTCTGAAACTTACAGGATATTATAATATGATGACCTCTTAGATGTCAAAAGCTCAAGGAAAATTTGATTTCTCAGTTCATCACCCGTTTAATGGATGTGGTGGAACATTTCACATCATTTTATTGTAAAATACTGTTTAATATGCAGTCATCATTTAATTTACAGTGAAAAAACGTAATTTGACATTCCGAGACAACTGACATTTAATGTGTTTTCACTGAAATAACTATTGATGAAGAAAGATTAAGGTGAAAAGTGATGTAGAATTAGTAATGTGGAATATTGATCATTTTTCAGTTGGCTTGACCCATCTAACTCTTATTTAGAACCTCCCACTCTGACTCAATGACCTTCAAGTCAGTAAGCTATAAAAATGTTCTTTTTAGTTCATCCAGTCTTATGCTATCAGGTTCAGCAGTGGTGAAAACCACTGGGTTATTATCTCTACCATCTTCATAAGCCCTTGGAATTTTTTTTATTAGTTGGGGTGCCGTTGCGGGGCCAAACAGAGAAGATCACTGTATGTTTTTTTTTGTTTTGTCCTACACTATGTTGTTTAACCTTCAATGTTTGTAGTAAATAATGTCAAGTGAAGTAAAAGCTAGATATGTACACTGTGGAATTTAAAATGCAGAAAAGAAGATGGTAACACGTTATTTCGATAGTACACTTTAGACATTCTCCTAACTATAAGTAACTTTGCAACTACATGTCAACTAAGTGTCATTAGAGTATTAGTAGACTGTCTGCTTAATATCTGCTAACACTTTATTTTGTTGTTCCCCCAACAGATATTCTACTGACTATAAGTAACTTGGCAACTACAAGTCAACTTATTCTACTAACCCTGAACCCTAACACCTAACCATAACAGTCTACTGACAGTACTAATACTGAGAGTTAGTTGACATGTAGTTGAAAAGTTACTTATAGTTAGTAGAATGTCTAAAGTGCATTATTGGAATAAAGTGGAACAAGTAAGATAATTAATTACGTTTTTGGACCTTTCTTTTTTAGTTAAAAAAAGGAAGTGCCACTTTATGATTGTGGTGGTGGTCTTTAGCTGTTTCTTGAAAGTTGTGATGATGACAACATCATGTGGAGTTTGGCAGCTTATTTCACTACTGAGGAACACAGAGGGTTAATGTTGTAATGAAACCACCAGCAGCCAATCATTTACTTAATGTAAATTGCAGGAGGGAACATGCCCTTTTGTGATGGACTGGCCATCTGTCCTGGATGTTATGTATAATGAAATCTCAGCGATTTTTGTCTCTCCGTTGACAGCTATGAAACTAACTTAGATGCTAGCAACTGATGCTTCAAAAAGTTCATTAAAATTGTAAATATAATCCATTTGAATTGAGCATTTTAGTAGGGTGACCAACTGTCCTGTTTTCCCAGGACATGTCCTGTTTTCATATAACAATATCACCATTTTCTATCCATACAGAGGAGGCATAACCTTAACTTTAAATGTATTGAAATTAATAAGGTATCTTTGAGTAAACTTCAAAGTATCATTTGAGTAGGCCCATCTGTTTTGCCTGGCCGAGTGTCCTGGTTTTTGGTAATCAAAATATGGTCACCCTAATTTTAGTCATAATTTTCTGAAGAGACACGATCGCTTTATACACTGAACAGATTGAATTTAGGCTTATTATAAACATAAATCACATATCAGTTGTGGTAAATGGAAGCTCAAGCATGTTTGCTTTACGTGCGAGAACCAATGAGGTTCCTTCTAGTGTGTTACACCACACATTTGAGCTTCCCCAAGAGGTTTGTTCTTGCGCGTCAAGCAGGTTTGGTTCTGTTTATGTTCGCTGATCAATGTTTAGATGTTAATGAAAGCCCAAATTTAATCTGTTGATCAAATGAAGTGATCGCTTTAGTCCAACTTTTCTGAAGAGACAGATTCAATTAATTTGGATTAGTTTGTGGTAGCTGTCATTGGAGGGACAGAAATTTCTCTGATTTCTTAAAAAAATATCTTTATTTTTGTTGCGAAGATGAATGAAAGATTTACAGATTAGAAACAACATGATGGTGAGTAAATGATGACAGAATTTTCTGAACTATCACTTTAAATTTAATTCTGATGAGACCAAGAGAGCCCTCTTTGGTTGATTGAAGACACAAATGTCTGTACGTTAAAAAATAAATACAACCTCACGTTATGTCAATCACGCTTGCACACTGCCTTCTGAAACTTTCGTCTGTCATAAAAAAACGGATTCGGATTCGAATTTTCTGCATTTTTACGCATCCGTAGCAAGCAATTCAGAGCCACCGAAAGGCCTTTGCAAAGGCCTTTAGTCACACTGGCAAGAAGGCCGAGCACCAGAACATTGCAGTAGTCCGAGTCCATTTAGTATTATCTTAAAGGGGGGATTGACTGTGATTTCACTTTTTTCATTTTAAATAGTGTGTAATGTTGCTGTTGGTGCATGAACAGTATCTGCAAAGTTGCAGCGCTGAAAGTTCAGTGTAAGCAGAGATATCGTCTTTTAAAAATCAGGAAGTATAATTGCCTGTACTTCGACAACAATGGATACAATTTATGTTTGATTATGTTCCTGAAAATGACGATCGTAATCTAGATCTCTGTGCTGTGCATTTTATGAAAGACAACTTCCAGAATCTCCACGAGTTCAGCACTGGATTCAACAAGAAACTGTTACTAAAACATGAAGCAGTTTCAACTTTAAAACCAGAGGCAGCAGTTGTTGGGCCACAATCTGTAAGTAGGCTAAGACTTCATTTTAAATGTATTTGCATGTATAATTCCAGACGTAGCCTTGTGTTTTATTATTTTTCAAATGCCAGCGCTGGCTTTATAGGCTACTGGTTATGCTATTTTGTGTCAACGACAAACGCGTACAAACATTATGGACCTGAATTTTGTATAAGTACTAATGTTGTAAATGTATTTTTCATGTAAATATGTTTTATGACGTTATTTTCGATTTGATCAAGAACGTAAACATGCCAACGCTGTTTGAGTATAACATTAGTAGCCAGTCAGTTGCTATTGTTGCCAGTCAGATGCTATTGTGTAAAACAAACGTGCATAAAGTTAAAAAATGTAGCAAATTATCATTCAGAAACGTTAAAGTAAGAGCCGTGTGTAGTGAGGTTCTGTTTGACTCTCTTCATCGCGGCTTTCTCGGTCTGATTCTGCCTCAAACTGAACTGGCAGTTCAACACCATTATTACATCTGGACCGCAGCTCGCGCTTCCCCGTAAAGGTAATGGGCGTTAACCTTCCGGACAACGTGAGCAACAGTTTAGCCAATCAATCAACACACCGGGCCAAACTAACCAATCTCATAGAATCAGGAAGTGAATCGCTCGTGAACCGCCTTTTTAACCCCATTTCTTCAATTCTGCGATCATTCATGCATTGCATTTTCAGGGTTCCAAATACGTAACGCTTTAGAACCTTTTAAGGTTCTATATAGAACCCTTTCTTCTAAGAGTGTAGTTGTTAGTTGTTATTTATACTAATGGGGCAGCTACTCTTTTTACCTTTGTAGTATATTATACATCAGTATGGAATAATCCCCATACCTTACCTTTAACCATATTTAACCTGCTTACCAAAAGCTAATGTCACCCACCTTACTCTCCATGCTTCTTCTATAATTAGATGGGTTTCTTTTGTATTTTTGTCTGGCTCAACCAGACAATGATGGGTGGAATTAGTGTAAAAAGCCCTGTCAGCAAGGCTGGTTACTTTCACTTGGTAGTAAATAGACACTCTGATTTCAAAAAATATACTTGAAAATAAGTTTAAGAAATAAAGTTGACTTAAGGGAAGCCATTTTCTTCTCCAAAGATTAAACATGTAAGTTTATAAGATACCATGGAAAAGTAATACCTCAAAGAAGACAATATATGTGTAAAAAAAGGATAAAATTGGCTACTCTATGAGACTACAAGCCAAGAATACTTACAATATGTACTTACACTTTTCTCAAGTACATTTTGATCAAAATGTTAAATACAAATATAGGCCAAATGTATGTCTCTCTACACTTGTCAGTATTAGCGAAGTATACATGTAGTATAGTTTTAAGTATAGTTTTAGTATAAACTTTTATTTTTATTTACTTTAATTTTTTAAGTATACTAAGAGCACACTTGAATAAACTTTTTTAAGGAAGATCCTCTATCATGAACAGCAAGCCATGTATATTTTCCTTTCTCTCTATGAAAGGCTTGTATTAATCTGATATGAAATATTACATTCTATGACAATACAATTTTAAGTAATTCCTTCAGCAATTCATGTATTTCACAACCCTCTAGACATGCCATAACCACTATTTCAAACAGATCTAGTTAAGCTGTTGATCTTGTCACTTTATAAATTGAAATTACTGATCTCGTAGTGATATTGCCTGTGTGTGTGTGTGTGTGTGTGTGTGTGTGTGTGTGTGTGTGTGTGTGTGTGTGTGTGTGTGTGTGTGTGTGTGTGTGTGTGTGTGTGTGTGTGTGTGTGTGTGTGATGTATGTTAGACAGTTCTAAGGGGGCGAAGTGGAAACTATCACTCTCTTTATTTAAACATTTGTAGTGAAATACAGCACCCCCAATCCCTCAGCTTTTCAGTCTCACCTACCAAAAAACACAGGAAGTTCTTTAACATATTCAATGCACATAAACTCTTGTGAAAGCTGATATGTTTAATGTTTCATACAGATTCTAAGCTCTAATCAGCTGGACACTGATGGTTTGTCAGCTTGGCAATGTCACAGAAGATGGCCTGCATTTACTGTAAAGAGGCCAACAATTTCTTTCTCCTCGCCTGTTCTCCGTGCACTCAGAGCTCTCTGACATTTCATTTATAATATTCACAGAGGAAATAAATGACAAAAAAACGCATGCACTGCGACTGTATCTCACCTTCAACTTATTATTTTGCTTATGGGGTATTACCAGGTTACCAGGGTGAGTGTGAGACACACTTTTAAAAGCCAGAAGTGATCCGTGTTCCAGGAGATGTCCAAGTGGAACCTGTGGTTAAACCAATAGATTTGCTATAATAAAATTATGTTACATAATGCTTTTTTGCTTAAACTGGCAGCTGTGGTTGTCCAAATTTCACTGTAAAAAAATTAAATTAAAATTGGATCCACAACATTTTTGACACTTTACTTAAATTTGTTTGTTTGTTAGTTCAAACTAATTAAGAATGCTTTGGAATGCTATGGTTGTTTTAAAGAAGACATTTGCCAGTTTATTGTAGAATTGAAATAAATTATGAAAATGGAACAGAACAAAAGTTATAGAAGATTGAGTTTATGAAAATGTAAAAAATATCATTATTTATATTTTATATCAAATATATATTTTTACAAAATATATTTTACTCTAAAGCGTAAATAAAATTGAAGCCAAAAATCTTGACGAAGAACCAAATTTTTGTTTGATATCTCAAAAAATGAGCTTTCAGTGAGATTTTATTTGGGCACAGTACCAAACCTTTTCACTAGATGGCATCCAAGATCCAGACCATACTGACCATATAAGGACTCCTCCATTTTCATATACATTTTGAGTGATCTGAACAATGCATTTCGATTAATTTCATACAATTTATGTATGGGTCTTTCATGATTTTATCATTTTTAGTTTTAGTAAATACTAAAAACGCATGAAACTGTCAAGTAGTGTACAATAACTCTCACACGATACAGGCTACAAATCCTACAGAATGCTGTATTGGCTAGGTTTAGGGTTAGGGGACAGAATATACAATTTGTTCAGTATCAAATCATTGTGTATAGAACATCCCATAAAACATGGAAACTCAGACACACACGTGTGTGTGTGTGTGTGTGTATAAGAGAGAGAGAGAGAGAAGAGAGAGAGAGAGAGAGAGAGCATAAGAGATGATTTAATGATATTATAGCATCATCCTGTGCTCTGTCTCATAGGTTATTGTTGCCTGTCACCATGGAGATCAAAACAGATTCTGCCCAGGATCTCATTATGGAGAGAGGACTGACAGGAAATGCACTGTATGAGCAGTGGAAGTCACAACAGAAAAAAAAAACAACCTTTTTACCAACATGCGATTAAATTCTAACCACCGACCCCTAAATAATCCCCCAATTCAAATGCTAAATTCAACAAATTAAATCAAAATTGACTTTAAATATTACTTTCTTTCTGCTTGTTTAATGATGTTGCTCATTAGTGCACATTTAATTTTATGCATTTAACAGACACTTTTATCCAAAGTGACTTGATGTGACGTGAGGTGTTTTTTTTAGACAACTAGATTTGGAAGTGCAATAGAGGAGAGAGAAAATTGAAGTGTTGTGTGTGTGTGTGTGTGTGTGTGTGTGTAGAGAGAGAGAGAGAGAGAGAGAGAGCATTGGCTTTAAGGGTGTATGGTGGTTAAAGGAACAGTTCACCCAAAAATGAAAATTATGCCAGGATTTACTCACCCTCAATCCATCAGGTGTATACATATATATATGACTATCTTCATATACAGTATATACATATATATATGACTATTCTTTTCAGATGAATACAATCTGAGTTATATAAAAAAATATCCTGGCTTTTCCAAGCTGTATAATGGTAGCGAATGGCGGTCCTCATTTTGAAGCCCAGAAAAGTGCATCATTCCATCATAAAAGTAATCCATACGGCTCTCAGGGGGTTAATAAAGACCTTCATGAGGCAAAGCTATGGGTTTTTGTAATAAAAATATCCATATTTAAAACTTAAAAATCTAAAACTGAACTAAAATAACTAGCTTCCGGCTGACAGCCTAGCAGTCAACTTATGCCAAAAGAGTTACTCCCTGCGCGAATGTACGCATGACGTATAGGATGTAGGAGTAGTTTAAGCTTTGATGCCGATAATCAAACAAATATTAGCGATTCAAACAAATACAGCTGGGCAACAAAATCAAGCTCCTCTTCTCTTATGTCGAAGTCCTCAGACATTTCTCTTTAAAAATTCTCGTTTTAGACTTCTAATTCGTCATTGGTATTTTGGTTTGCTCTATCCTCAATACGTCATTCGTCAGGTCAGGGGTTACACTTTCTCCGTATGGACATCTGTCGAAAGCTTATTTTAGTTTATAAAGTTTTAAATAAGGATATTTTTCTTACAAAAATCCATTGATTTGCTTAGGAGGGTCTGATATACGTTTATGATGGAATGATGCACAATTTTTGGGCTTCAAAATCAGGCCATTCACTTCTATTATAAATCTTGGAAGAGCCAGGGTATTTAATATAAATCTGATTGTGTTCATCTGAAAGAAGATGGTCATATACACCTAAGATCGCTTGAGGGTGAGTAAATCATGGGATAATTATCATTTTTCGGTGAACACCCTTTACTGTAAGTGCTTGCTGCAGAGGTGAGTCATTAGCTGCTTCTTTTCCAAGGGGAAAACATTTTTAATCTTCATTATCTTTCAAAATCTCATCATCCATCAAAATGTTATCACTTGCTTTGCCTTAAAACAACTCTCCTATTTGGCTGACATCAATACCTTCCTATTTTCAGACTCTCCCCTGTCATATGGAGACCACTTTTCACTGTCCAAACAAATCCTAATGTTTAAAATGATCTAAAATGCTGCCCTATTTTTCTCTGGGTGTTTTACTCTGAAACATCATTGAAATTAAATGGGTTGTGAGCACTTTTACAAGTTAAACTAAATTGCGAAAAGTGTCATATGAATATGCTTGAATAAAATTAGCTAAATTTGTTGTATCGAATGAACATGTTTGGTATTTGGCCTCTGGAGGCTCATTAATAGTTTGGTGCTGTGATGATGGCTCTATAAAAACATCACATCCCATTCCCATGCTTTTCATGTTTTTAATACTCAATGTTAATCTTTGCCTTTTTTTCCTGGATATTTGCCATCTCCTCTGTCTGCCAAACTAATACATGCTAATGTTAATAATTTATCAAGCAGTTCAAAGTTGTGCTCTTAACAGGTTAAGTGGCTGGTTTCAGGAGTGGCACATGTACCTCCCGCGCATGAATAAAAGATGAAGCTCACAGCTGTGGAGCACAGGGCCTGTCGAGGGCTTTCCTGCTTATTTTCTTTCTTTTGTTCACAGTAAAAATGTATCTTATCCTGACACAACAAACGAGTTGGTTAGCTGATATTCTCTCAATCTAAACTTCCTTCTGGAAAGAAATAAGTGTTTAGAGGGTTTTATGGATGTTGCCATAAGCTGTTCTAATGCAGTATTTCTAAACCCACACATATTGTCAGAGATTGCTGGCTATGTTTCAATGAAGCAATGAGCTTATATGTCTTATTGATGTCAAGAGCATTTGTCAAATACTTGCTCCAGTGCACATCCAGTGTGCAGCTGCCATGTACAGTAGATAACAAATAACAACATCACATAACAGGCATCAAAAACATACTTTAAAGGTGTGCTCAGTAGATGTGCTTTAGTTGATGTTTCACTCAATGAAATGGTGATCTTTGACTATAAGCTGACATCTGTCACAGATGCATTTATCATCTCGTCGCTAGAGGGTAGAAAAGTAAGGCTAATTCATTGGGCCCAGAGCCAGGGGGACCCACAAAGATCTCTCCTGAGGGCCCACCAGACAGCTATTTCAACTGACGAGGACCCAAGGCGATCTAAAACACGGTCACAGCACTTAATGTCTTAAGTTAAACACTTATAGTCTTCCCAACTGATCCTTAAGTGCCAGCCTCATCAGCCCGGTGAAGGCCTCACTGGCACGACAGCCATCGGCACTGATCTTTAACAACTCGTCTCCATACCGACCTGATTAGTTTGTCCTCCAAACAGATGAAAATGGATAAATACTTGAAACGTTCCGAATTCAATCTGACTTGTAATGCTGCCCGAATCATAAGCTCTTCCTTCGTTGGCCAGAGGAGAACTGGCCCTTGACTGAGTCTGGTTTCTCCCAAGGTTTTTTCTCCATTCTGTCACCTGATGGAGTGTTGGTTCCTTGCCACTGTTGCCTTGGCTTTTGGCTTGCTTCGTAAGGGACATTTAATATTCAACAATATTACTGATCTGCCTTACTTAAAGGGATACTCCACTTTTTTTGGAAATAGGCTAATTTTACAACTCCTCCAGAGTTAAACAGTTGGGTTTTACCGTTTTCAAACCCATTCAGCCGATTTTCTGATATTTAGAAGAATATCAGTAATCAGACAGTTTCTGGTCTCATTGACTTCCATAGTAGGCCTATATATTTTTACCTACTATGGAAGTCAATAGCCATGTTTCCATCCACTTGTCAATCGAATCATCTGAAGTTCGATTAAAAAACTCATGCGGATAAAGCTGGTGAAAGTGTGTTTCCATCCAACGGCTTTAAAGGGACACTATGCAGTTATTTTAGCTTAATTTAACAGCTTCAGAGTTATTAAAATGGTTATATGACTTCTTTCGGGTTGAATGGGGGTCGTCTCGAACCCCCCTGGTGCCTGTGAGCGGAAAAGGCTCGCCGGCCTCAGAATCAGGAAGTATCGCGTGATATCAGCACTCGCGATGTAACATATTCATTTACGGCAACACTGCACATATCCAGGAACAAGGTCGAGAAGGATGGAGTTTGTCACACTATCGTCATGGCGGAGCCGGCATATAAGATATAGAAAGCTAGGAAAGCATTGTTGGAGGAACAGAGAAGAGGAAACAGCAGACTGACGAGCGAGGAGTCGACGCGAGCATATCCGTAATTTGCGTGTGATATGTCCCCATTGAAACATCTCGCAGCACGGATGTACCAATACTAACAAATAAAATAAAACATCTCCAGGTAACTCTAGTAGAGCATTCATTTATTTCGTTCGTTAAATAAGAGGCGATCTGAAATGTGTTGTTTTTGAAATCAAGTGACCAAAGTGCTTGTTGCCGCTGTTATTAGTTTCAGTGGATTCAGTGTTCTGTTGTGATCTTCAAACGGACGCGCACTCATTGCGCAATCCGATTGCGGGGACAGAGAGACTCATTACGGTGAAATCACAAAACACAAAAAACATGTCCCTGCTTAACAGAGAGTGGCATTACAGCCACTAATAAACAATCGGTGTTAATGAGGAAAATAAACTATACTATTAGTAAGGATTAGAACCCAGAACCTGTGACACACATGGCAAAAGTTCTTCCTCTGGACCATTAAAGTTCATGGGGATATGTATTTAATCACGTGAAAATTCTCACCACTAACAACATATATTAGATCTCATTAAACAACGAATTAAACACAATGTACTATTGTATACTATGTAACACGTCATGCCCTCCGTGAGTGGTATTTACGACAGTAATGTTAAAAACAAGTACTCCACAGTTACTCTAGGGGTCGCTGTTTGACAAAAACAGCATTCTCGTCTGGTGCCCCTTTAAAGTGAATAAAAACCTGTACTTAATGACGTCACATGCTGTTTTGCAATCAAATTGGTATAACGAATTGATTTGAGACATTTTAAGGTGTTTCCATTCATTTTCACACTGAATCGAACACATTCGAGCAAACTTTGCGAACAAAGTTTTGTTAGACAAAACGGATTAGAGCCATCTACCAACAAATGATCAATATTTTCACAAGTTGTAGCCTAATAATGCTTATGTGCCAGCTGATCACATTATACATTAGAATTTAACCAAGCCACGTAAAAACAAGCAAAACTAACCTAAGAAAACAACGACGCTATAAACATTGCTATGTATGATGCCGATGCACGTAAATGCCCGACGACAGCGGAGGTGACTGTGGTGTGGGAACGACAGCGCCATCAGTTCTGGGAGATCGTGGTTCACGGAATCCCTTTGGTTGAAGCATCTTTTTGCTTTGTCCACTTACATCTGTCTTTGTTGACATCCGCCATGTGTGCGCAAACAGACTGTCCGGAAATGAACTCGTCTTCTGACGTGTTGCAACCATAAAAGGGCCTAAAACTTAATCGCAATTCATTATTTATTTGGCAAATAACGTTTCCATCAGCTTTTATCGCATTAGCCGTGTATTGAATCAAGAGTAAAATCCGATGAGAGCCGATCGTATTTCATTTGAGTCGATTTTCATGAAATTTCATCGAATTTTACTGTTTCCATAAGGCATTTTTAATTTGGATATCAGCTTAATTCGGATAAAAACGTGTCAATGGAAACATGGCTAATGACACCAGAAACTGTCTGGTTACTGATATTCTTCTAAATATCAGATAATGCGGCTGAAGGGTTTGAAAACGGTAAAACTCAACTGTTTAACTCTGAGGGAGTTGTAAAAGGAGCCTATTTCCAAAAAAAGTGGAGGATCCCTTTAAGGTGGATGTTGACGCAATTTTCTTCTAGAAAAAAACTTTGTTGTATTATTTCTATGTTACCACTGTGAAGCTGCTTTGATACAATATGTATTGTGAAAAGCGCTCTATAAATAAAGGTGACTTGACATGACTTGACTTTGACACTTGAAGTCTTCAAACTTTTTGGGGGGCTTTTTGTCTTGACCTCTGACCTGTGCAGTCTGAGGTCAAAGGGCACCAAAGATCATGTCGGCAGGTGCACACAAGCTGGTTTCTGAAACAGAATACATGTGATTTGGGGGAAAAGAATAAAAAAGCATTCAGCATAGAGCTGACTCTCAAAAAAAAACATGCTATGTTTACTGTTCAAAGACATTAAATTAATTTTAAAGATTAAAAAAAAGATCATGCTACTAATTGAAATGTACCAGAAGAAATGGACCCAAGTAAATTGTGAATGGTAGTGGAAGATTATGGTGCCTACAAGGATGGTTATACCAGAAATCTTAGACCTGGTAGGGACTTTCTTTGGTCCCCATGAAGAGAACCGCTTATAAATAATTCTAAATTGTTTTTGTTTTTTTGAAAATGTAAAAAAGGTTTTATGTGTGAGTTGTGTTTAGGGCTAAGTTTCGGCAAGGCAATGCAATGTAAGTTTATCTATAAAGCACATTTCATATACTATAGCAATTCAATGGACTTTACATAGAGAGGAAATAATCACAAAATAAAAGCAAGGAAAATTCAAACGCTTTACATCAGAAAGGAATTTTAATAATCACACTATAGCAATTCTGTAGGAATTGTATAGCTGTTTAGGGTTATAGAGTTAGAGGGTTTAGGGTTAGAGGATAGAATATACAGTTTGTACAGTATTAAACATCATTACAGTCTCTGGAATGTCCCCGTAAAACATGGAAAGCCAACATGTGTGTGTGTCTGTGCTGTTCATCTGTTGCATGAATATTTGATAGGAAGGTGGTGGAGAGAGTGTGACACACCCTCTTGTCTCACCTCTCGTCTCTCCTGCTGTTCTCTTTCAGTTATTCATGACTTCTGCTCCCTTTCTCAGTAGTCTTTCCATCCTCCAGCCTGACAGTAGAACTTTCACTGCCGCAGACATCAGAGCAGTGATACAGGTTTCTGTGTGTCAGAGGCGTGGGAAGAGACACTTTCAGCAGGAAGTAATTAACGGTGTCAAGCGTCATGATTACTGCTGCTCACACTTAGGGGCAGTTATTTGAACAAACCCACACCACTTAATGTGTTAGGGATGTGCTATTACTTTTTTAGTGATCTGACTTCCAATTTTCACCAGGTGGGAAATAAAATGTGTGGAAGAATCCAATAGAGTTCAAATAAAGGGAGGACCTGAATCATACCTAGAGGGAAGAATGTCACATAAGACTTGAGGGTTGACTCTTTAAATTTAGTAAACAATCACTATAGTAGCATTGCCCTGTTAACCAATCACACAACACTTGACATCTACCATAAACAAACTCTTCAGAAACTCTTGTTAAAGTAGATTATGATAGGATAAGAGTGCTGTGATTAATGGATAGCTGTGATTAATATATCATATATTATTAAAATGAATGATACATCATGTGTTTTTAGTCACCCAAAGACACCCAAGGAACCCTTGTAAAACAAATGCTATAAATATTGTTAATCAAGTGCAGATCTTACATTGTCAACACTACATTGGCTACATAATAAGGAGCTTAAATTATTGTTACTATTATTAAATGTTATCTTGTTGTGTTGTTTGGTGCAAGAATTCATGAAAAATGAATATGCTGTATCTGGAACTTTTATTTCTAGAAAATATTCACATCATAAAAATCGCACTGTAATATCATTGTTTACATTGTCGTGGTCTCGAGCGCGGCTCGGGCAGAGATCATACAAACAAGTCTTGTTAAGGACCATATAGGCATCTAAAGATTTATATGCCCTCAGTTTCTCTTTACGATCGGTTGTGTAGAAGTCAGGCCACTAGACCGAGGTAACAGTAACGTTAATCCTGTTCAGATCATCCAAGCATTGAGTGAGCGTGCTAGGCGGCTACAGGTCGGCCAATCTGGTTCCGTGTGTTAAAGATAACTTTTGGAAATAACAATCGCAGTCCTGGACACTGAGTAACCTTACACATTAAGATAATATCGGATTTTCAGATATAACAATCCTTGCTAACTAGCGTTAGTGAAGCGGCCAGAGGGATCATTCTGCCTCCACCTAAGCTCCGCCCACAAAAAAACGTCACCATGTTTACCAACTGAAAAGGGGTCTATATGAGAACATACATCTTGTCTACTCTTTACTACATAACTACAGTTGTGGTCATAAGTTTACTTGAAGAATCAGCAAAATGTTTATACACACACACTCACAGTATATGTCTGTTTGTATAATAAAAAAAAATGTCATGATAATTTTTAAATGTAGTGTCCTGAATAAGCTTTTTCACATGACATCCTATACACTAGACAAATTAACAACTGAAGTACCTGATTCAAAGTTTGCATACACTTGATTTTTCAATACTGTGTCATTTGATGTACTGTTTTTTTTGTTTGTTTTTGTGTGTGTGTGTGTTTTGTGATAGTTTTCATGAGTCTCTTGTTCGTCATGAGCAGTTAAACATGCTGATGTTCTAGAAAATAAAATAAAAAATTCCTCCAGGTCCTGCATATTTATAAGTATTTGATACACTGCCATTTGATACACTACACTGCAAATACTACATAAGTATTTGATACACTGTCAATTTTGCAGGTTATCCCACCTACAAAAATCTAGAAAATCACATTGTATGATTTAAGTAATTCATTTGCATTTTATTGCATGACATAAGTATTTGATACATCAGACCCTTAATATTTGGTACAGAAACCTTTGTTTGCAATTACAGAAGTCTTACATTTCCTGTAGTTCTTGACCAGGTTGGCATACACTGCAGCAGGGATTTTGGCCCACTCTTCCATACAGACCTTCTCCAGATCCTTCAAGTTGAGGGGCTGTTGCTGGGCAATACGGACTTTGAGCTCCCTCCAAAGATTTTCTATTGGGTTTAGGTCTGGAGACTGGCTAGGCCACTCCAGGAACTTGAGATGCTTCTTACAGAGCCACTCTTTAGTTGCTCTGGCTGTGTGTTTCAGCCAATCTTCAATGCTCTTACTGAGGAAAGAAGGTTGTTGGCCAAGATCTCGCGATACATGGCCCCATCCATCCTCCCCTCAATACGGTGCAGTCGTACTGTCCACTTTACAGAAAAGCATCTCCAAAGAATAATGTTTCCACCTCCATGCTGCACGGTTGGGATGGGGTTCTTGGGGTTGTACTCATCCTTCTTCTTCCTCCAAACACAGTGGCCCTCATTTATCATTCTTGCATAGAAATGGGTGTATATGTTGGCATAAGAGTTATGCTTACACTTCTCTCACCGCTTGATTTATGAAGCGGTGACGTACCTTTGAAATCCAGGTGTACGCAATGCCTGTCCTTGATAAATCCTGCGGCCGAAAACGATCGTCATTCAGAATTAACACACCCCAATATATTTCAAGTCCCACTTCCCCCACGCCCTCATTTTACGCCATGGATACACGGAAGACGACAAATAAGAGAAACTTCTCCGACGTGAGAGCCGGAATAACCCATCACAATGCATTATTTTACAGCACGTCTTTTGAATTAGCATTACAATTTTGAATCACGTCACATGTATTGGGGTGTACAATAGTGATGATGATGATGTGGAGTACTATTCATTCTCATTAAACTCACTTCTTCTTCTTATTATTATTATGATTTTTATTATTAATGACGCTTGTTATTTAGAAGAAGAATGTTGTTATTATTATTTGTATTATTATTATTTAAAAGAAGAAGAATGTCTTTTTGTTATTTTTTCAGCCTGAATTATTTTTTGGTTATTGAAAGCCTTTCATTACCCAAACCTAGTCAGTACCGCACCTGCCAGGCTTAACCCTGAAACGGCAGTTAAAGCGCACAGGTTCGCAACTGAAGGAATACATATGGCTACCAAATCAAATGTTTTGGTAAAGTCACAAAAATAAACAAAAATGAAAGTTAAAAAAAAAAAAAAACATTTTTTCTCGTCCATTTCCGCACTAACTGAAAACGTGCGTAACACCACCTCCTGAGCTGGTGTAGGATTTGAGCGTGCCATACCGCAACATTCATATTGATAAATCTCAAAGTCACCGTGGTTTGAGGTGTACTGCCGGGTGTACGCTGGAAATTTGGTGTACACACTTTTGATAAATGAGGGCCAGTGAGTGGAGTAGTTTAGCACAAAAAGCTCTATTTTTGTCTCATCAGACCACATGACCTTCTTTCATTCCTCGTCTGGATCATCCAGATGGTCATTGGCAAACTTCAGAAGGACCTGGACATGCACTGGTTTGAACAGGGGGACCTTGCGTGCGCTGCAGGATTTTAATCCTTGACAGTGTAGTGTGTTACTAATGGTTTTCTTTGAGACTGTGGTCCTAGCTCTCTCAGGTCATTGACCAGGTCCTGCGGTGTAGTTCTGGGCTTATCCCTCACCTTCCTCATGATCATTGATGCTCCACAAGGTGCAAAATCGGCAGTGTATCAAATGTAGGGTTTGTTGGTATCGTTTGAATTTGAACGATTCTGATTCCGATTTCGATTTCCTTGTTTCGATTCCGGTTCCTAACGAGTTCTCGATTCCGAATTCTTTTAAGAGGCAGGGTCAAAAAAGTTTAGCTAACCTTGCTAACCAACGGTCTTTCTGAAGGAAATACTCCTTATGTCACAAATTTTGCATTTTGCCGAGATTTCGTTATTCTTTGAGGCGGAAAATACTCATGTGCCTAAGACTTTGCACAGTAATGTGTGTGTGTGTGTGTATATATATACATACATATATATATATATATATATATATATATTCAGGGCTGTCAGTTAAACGCGTTATTAACGGCGTTAACGCAGAACCCATTTTAACGGCGTTAATTTTTTATCGCGCGATTAACGGTCTTTTGTCCTAGCAAACTTTGTAGTTTTTTCACATACTTTTGCAACAGGATGCAGCATGCGTCCTGATCCATTTCAGCGTCTCGCGCTCGTTATCCACTCAAAGCCGGCTCGCAAGCCGTAAACGAGTGTGTGCGGCGTGCCTGTTGTTTTGTTTCCGGTCTAGCTAACGTTAGATCTGCTTGCGCTTTGGTCGAAGAAGCAACGAGAACGTCCTCGCGCGGCGCAAGCCATTGACATGAATGGGTTTCAGAGCGCAGCGCGAAGGACGTTTTGTGCCGCACACACTCGTTTCAGCGTGCGAGCCGGCCAAATAGTAACGTTATGCTTTGAGTGGATGACGAGCGCGAGACGGCGAAATGGATGCCAATGAGATTCTGAATGTAAAGTTTACTTTTAAAAAGTTGCCAAATTGTCCCATTGACAAGACCAAAGCGATCTGTGTGTTTTGTCATTATGAACTGAGCTGTCATCATCACAGCATGTCCAGGAAACACCACTTGATGATGGCCAAGCAAACACACACACACACACACAACACAGATGATGCAAATTCTCCACCTCCTCGTCAATATCAGGACCTCGTCAGTATTTCTTTCACCCTTTTATTGATGGACAGTGTTACATTGTGTGAGAGATTATTTAGGCTATATATGTTAGAGTGAAATTGAACACTATTCCAATGTTATTTTCAATAATAATAATAAAAAAAAACATTTGCACTAAACAAGCCAATCCACTTTTCCATGTTGATAAGAGCATTAAAATGAAGAAAAAATGTAACAAAAAGAAATCAAAAGACATTAAGAATAGATAAAAAATGTGCGATTAATCGCGAGTTAACTATTGACATTAATGCCGATTAATCGCGATTAAAATATTTTAATCGTTTGACAGCACTAATATATATATATATATATATATATATATATATATATATATATATATATATATATATATATATACACAATGTGTGAAGATGTAAAATAGTGTGTCTATACACTTCAATGTTTATCTACACCAGGAGAATGAGAGTGAGGAAGTGTATGTGCTAAATGGCTGTCATGAGCTGTAATACAGACTGTCAAAATAGAGTCAGACAGTGTGAAGGAGAGAGACCAAGATGACGAAAACGAGAGAGACAGACGGCCTGATGAGAGGAAGACAAAGCAATATAACATGAAACAAGAATAACTAATTTAAATCTTAGTAAACTAAAAGAGTTGTAAGTTAGTAAGTATGTGTTTCTTGTAGTGGAAATCATCAGGCTGAAAAGGCTGTAGGTACAGCAGCAGGTCAGATATCAGGATGTGTTTTAATCAGATGATCCTCGTCTTTGATCCGCTCTGGGTTTCATGATCACTCAGTGTCACGTAACTCGACATATGGCAGAAGCTTGTAGTCCTGATGAGAGGGTCATAGCAACCGCCTTCAGAGCATGAGACACCCAGCAGCCTTTGTGACGGCTTCATCACGCACGCGCACATACACACTTCTCCCAGCAGTCTTTGTTGTGAGCATCTGCTTCTCCTGGTGATTAATTGCAATTAGCAGTGGAGTTGAAAGCCCGTGGAAGAATGCAGCACGCAGCAGACACTCTCTGATTAATGAGGGACAGCGACTGTCAGAGGGCCACCACAGCCTGTGTGTGTGTGTGTGTTTACGGCTTCATGTTTTAAAGGTTTATTCTCCTTTTAGCATGTCAGTATGAGTCTCCACAGGAAGAAACATGATGAGAGAGAGAGAGAGAAAAGAGGGGGGTTGAGTGCAGGCTCAGGGGGCTGATTAAATTTGGAAAGTAAAATTGCTAATTGACCTTTACTAATCAGAGTGGAGCAGTGTGTGTTTACCTAATACTCTAGCAGGGGGTCATGGGGCACATCTCAGAGTTGTTCATTTTTCTGATGTCAAATGAAAGGGTCTCTTCTGTGTAAATTTGAGCTAATAGTAAAACAACAGAGCACAGGTCAATCACATGATTGGCTCTGCCTCTGAATTTGATCTTATTTCTGAGATGAGATTACTGCTGCTTAAAAAGTGTGAATGTGAGTGATACAAACAGGTCATATCCAGAAGATGAACATATTACCTGTCTAACAAGTAGGCTACATTTTAATTATTCATTTATTTAGCTGATGCTTTTGTCCACTACTACCATCACCACTACATCCAGGACATGGGGCTAAAGGTCCTCTAAAATTTCTTTGAATACATCATGATTTAATTCCCTTTCAAGAATTGTGACCTATCCTTGTTTTCATGATTTGGCTTTTGAAAGATAGACAGCCTACATACTTGGACGGTGTCAGTCAACACACTGTAATTTGACTAACGTTGGCATTTGCTGTATGTAATTGACACAGTCTTGGTTTTGGTGACATTATAATATACTTCTCTGAAAACACCCCATATTTACCATCGTTGGCTAAATCACCAGCTTATGTTTGCTAAAAGTACAGTATGGAGATAACATTTGCTGGATTTGTCTCTGCTTAATGCACATGTGGAACACCATCAGCTTTTGTAGGATGTTTCTCTTATGTTTATGTTTCTCTTGAAATATTGTGAAGTAAAATCGAATGTTCATTTGCTAATGTACTCTAGAGAAGATATTTATAGAAGACATTATTAGAGTTTTAACTCAGTTTTTTGCTTCAAACAGCCCATCCACCAAGGTGAACGCTGACACTCTTAAACATGATGTCCACATAGACAGTAAAAGAAATGGACAGAGCAATCTCATTGGAACTCCATTGGGACGATTGCAAGCCCGCTTTTGGCGATTTTTTAGCACTTCCGTCCCTGACAGCGCAGACTCAAACAGAGCTTGACTACGTAGATGTGACGAAGGGCAAACCGTCTGTCTTCTAGTGCTGTGGCATGAGAAATCTAAATCATTCCCTTCCGAAACATGCAGAGGCAGAGAGTGTGAGTAGGAGCTGTCCATGAGCTAGGAGAAGGAGACAATTTTGCTTGGTATTCTGATTAATTATTTTGTCATTTTGCCTCCACGTTTTCCCGATTGCGCGTGAGCTTCTTCTCCTGTCCATACGGTAATCTCTTTACTGTGCGACAGAGTCGCGTGGGTATGACGCAATCGTTAGCCTACTTTCACTAAAACTGCTTCTACGGGGCCATAACATAAGCTACAAGGTAATGTAGCAATTTATACATTGTCGTGTTTCTTTAGAAATAAATAAAGGACAAATGGGGTCCTCAAACGCCTCAGATGTAAAGTTATTCGCTGTCAAAGTGACGCCAAAATGAATGGGAGTCAATGGGAATGCTAACGCAAGTGAAGTTCTGCTACAAGATGGCAACTCCCCAGGCTTCAACTTCCGGTCGATGGATTACCCCCTTGGATGTCCAGCCTTTCTTTCGCTTTTTTTGTACATCATTTCACAGCTATAGAAACACACTGTACAGTAACTAGGGTTTGGTATCGTTTGAATTTAAACGATTCTCATTCCGATTTCGATTCCTTGTTTTCGATTCCGGTTCCTAACGATTCTCGATTCCGATTCTTTTAAGAGGCAGGGTCAAAAAAGTTTAGCTAACATTGCTAACCAACGGTCTTTCTGATGGAAATACTCCTGTCGCAAATACTCCTTATGTTACAAATTTAGCATTTTGCCGAGATTTCGTCATTTTAGAAAAGTCTACTCATGTTCGACTCGCTCGATTATGCCAACACTTGGGTAGAGCGTTTCTTCGTTGGTGTTGTTCAGCGGTTTCTTTTCCGGTCGACAGACCGTGAATATCGAAAACTAGGAATCGAAATTTTAACTTTTGAACGGTATGTCTTGTTTGACCACTTTTAACCAAATCACCAGGCAAATGTGAATTGCTGGTCTATAAAGAGGCCTGAATGTTTTGAAGTGCAGAACCATGTGTAACCTGCAGGAGGTGCTACACAAAACACATCCGTCCCGTCAGTCACTTGCTCCAACACCATCAAGCACTGTCTTAATGTAAAGAAGAAGAAAAAGTAGGACTAATATCAAACCAATAAAATATTTAACCACAGAACCTCACTTTGGGCACATGCAGGGACTTATTTAAATGAAAAACCAATTGATTAATAAAAATAACTTAAATAACATATCTTCTAAATAATTTATTTAGAGTTGGGGTTAAAGTCATTTTAATTTGCAAAAAGTAGTCCAATGTAAATTACAATAATCCAACTAGGTGAAAACTTACAAAAAAAAGCTTATTTTGCAGCTTTTTTCCTAAAAAAATATATATCTATTGCATAAAAATGGCCATAAAATAAGTCCACAATGTAAAAAAAAAAAAAAAAAACATACTTTAATATAAAGGTAAATCACAGGAAACCAGTATGTCTTTATTTAATAGGTAAACATGTGCATTTTGTTTTTGCTCTTTCAGGAGTCAATTGGGTCAGATTTCTGGTTCTATAAAGCTGACATGAGGTCAGACTTTGCGTCTGGAAACTCAAAGACTGGGATAACAAAAAAAAAAAAAACATTGTGTATTGAGTTGAGGAATAAGTGTCCTTTGCCATCCTGATATATTACAGACAGTAATGTACTAAATGACATAGTGCCTGAACTTTGTGTTGTAATGCATTTTGTTTTCTTGTCCCTCCATGCAGTATTTGGTGTTTACAGCTCAGTGAAGGTTTAAGTGTTGGGGGATGGGAGGTGAAGTTGACCTTTGCCCTTCTCTGAATGTAGACAACACCTATTAGCTGGGCGGCAGTCTCTGCTGATTTATCACTGTGACACCACTCTGTGGGTTGTAAGGTTGAGTCAGGGGTCAGGGAAGTAAAGCGGGTTTAAAGGACTCACTGGGTCAGGTTAAAGGTCAGTCAGATTAGCATGTGTTTGTGCAGAGATGGGTTGCAATTGCATATAGAGAAACACACAGGTTAAAGGTTCCTCTTTTTTATAAGGACCTTCACTGACCTTCTACATTTTGCGTCACGACTCGTGTATCTGACATACGAAAGAAAGAAACAATTTAAATAAAGAGTCATAACTCTGCTTACTAGGAAAAATTCAACTTCTATCTATTTTGAAATCTTCATCTATTAGAGGAGATCAGCTAGTGCTTAAATATGTGTGTTAATAATATTGAATGCAGGACATGTTAATATCATGGAAGTTGTGCCATCTGATAGCATCACTGTACTGTCAGGTAGAAAAGAAAGAAAGAAAGCAAGCAAGAAAGAAAACGAGTCCACTAGGGGGCAGCAGTCGGTGCTGGACCCATTTGTGTGAAATGGATCTGCTGCCAAAGTGCTGCATGTGTATGCATGAGCAGTAATGGTTTGTGTGCTGAAGACTCCAGTACAACCATTTAAGGGACAGATTACTTGGTGGTACAGTGATGCTATCAGATCACTTCTTGCATGATATTACTATGTTCGAAAAACCTGCATTCAAATATCTTTTTTTTTTTCCAAACATCTACAAGCAATATTTGATCTTCTCCAATACATGCACTTTTCATGCAAAGACAATGAAAAGGGGCATATGAATGATGGATTCGGTTTCCTTTGTGCTTAAAAAAGGATAGTTCGGCCAAAAATTATATTTAAACCATGCGTTACTCACCCTCAAGCCGTTCGAGATGCATATGTCAATCTTGTTTCAGACGAACACATTTTCAGTTATTTTAGAAAATGTCTTAGACCCTTCAGTGGATATAATGTGAAGAAATGGGGTCCAGCTCCTTCAAGTCCCAAAAATGTGCATAAATCCTTCACAAAAGTAATCCATCCGGCTCCAGGGTGATAAACGAAGGCCTTCTGAGGGTAATCCATGCGGTATTGTCGTAAAAATATACATATTTAAAACTTTATAAATGAAAATATCTGACTTCCAGCAACGATCGTCGATACGTTCACGGGTGATGGAAGTCGCGTACATAGCGTGCAGGAACCGTCGTGACGTTGTGACGCTGCGACGTTTCCTACACTACGTCCTCCCTCGTACGCCGACTTCCATCACCCGTGAACGCACGTCAGCGTAGGAACCGTCACGGCGATCGTTGCCGGAAGTCAGATATTTTCATTTATAAAGTTTTAAATATGTATATTTTTATGACAATAACGCACGGATTACCCTCAGAAGGCCTTCGTTTATCACCCTGGAACCGGATAGATGAATTTTGTGAAGGATTTATGCACATTTTGGGACTTGAAGGAGCTGGACCCATTTCTTCACATTATATCCACTGAAGGGTCTAGACATTTTCTAAAATAACTGAAAATGTGTTTGTCTAAAACAAGATTGACATATGCAGTCTAAAACGGCATTTTGATCATTTTTGTCCGAACTATCCCTTTAAAACAATTAGTCTCCAAATGTGTGGATTATCAGGAGCTCTGGAACTATTCCTCAGTCAGCATTTTTTTTCTAAGTAAAAAACTGTTGTTTTGGCTGTCAGTGACCATCCGATGCTCAGATGGTTGTTTTAAACAGCAATCATATGGCTTCAAACGGGGAGCAGAGCCCATGGCTGATATGTACATAAGCATCAATGTCTGAAGTGAAGGTAAAGATGTAAGATGTAACGTAGCTCTCTTGGGCACATTAAAGATGCCATCTTTAAGAATTTAGGTTAAAATATCCACAAAAAAATTAGCTACACGCATCAAAACAGTGGGAAGAAATATGGTTGATGATATCATTAAAAAAATATCAAGTTATAGTGCTGCCGAGATATTAACCTGAATTGGCATGCTAAATATTAGCCCCGGCCCGGCAGGTGTCATTATACCAGTTTCGACCATGGGAGGGCGGTATGCAGGCGGGCAGCATAACCACCAACCAAACTGCAATATACGAGTAACTCCCCATATAGCTTGAGCCTGATGTCAATCGTGTGGAAAATACAGCCCACGACTACATTTCAGTTCAGGGAAGAGTTCAAAAAATGATTGGTCGACATTATGCATGAGGGAATACATTTTGGTAAGTTGTAGCATATTGTATCTTTCAACAGTGTTCGTGTTCTTTTACTCGTAGAGATACTAGTAGAGATGATCGGTTCACGAGCGCTAAGGATCTGTCGTGTAACATTTACAAGCGCCAAAACGGTATTTATTGTTTAAATTGCGTAATGAAATTGACAGAATCTGAGAGCTGATATTTTTGTATATATATCATAACTAACCTGCTCTGTCTCTGTCGGTCTCCGTGTCCTTTTATTGTGCGTGACAAAATTGATGTGTGGCGTGAGAGTGTGTGAAAAGTGTCAATTGCGTGTCTCACTGTGAATTTGTGAGAGTAGGCAGCTCTGAATGGTGCTAGCTTGGTCAACATCAGCGAATGCTGTCTGTCAAATTAATTCAAACTAACAATGAAAATGTACTATGAACAAAACGAAATACCGTAAAACTTCAAATAATAGCCCGGGTGTATTTGAGACAGGCGTCTATGAGACGGCCTTTATGATTTAGTGTTGAGATGTTGTTCATTGAGTCTCTAATCTCTAAAAATCTCCAAATGCTCCACGTGAAACTGCGGTCTTCCAACCTTTTACTATCGTGTCAATTGATTTGATTAATGTGCGCGAGGGAGAGAGAGCAAGACAGAGGTCGCTTGTGTTGTTTGAAGACGTGAGAGTGCAGAAGACGTGAGAGTGTGACGTGAGAGTGCGGCCACAGCACAACTCACTTTCTGGAGGTATACTGCCCCCATTTGGTATGGAAAATGGAGTATGAATTTTTTTATTTATTTATTTTTTTTTTTTTTTTTTGACAGATGGCACCTTTAAAGGGTTGTGTTGCTGCATTCTATATGATTTGTTGAGGTCTGATCTGCATATGCTGGAAGTCCAGTCAGAGGATATAGTAGTTTAGTCTAGAAGTTAAAAGGGCTTGGATGATGAGTTGTGCTGCATGCTCAGTTAAGAGGGGCCTGATCTTCCTGATTCTATGCAATGCAATCCTGCATGTATGTGCTATCTTTGCAATGTGGTCTTTGTAGCTCAATTGGTATTTAAAGATTACCCCAAAGTCTCTGCATGATATGGCTAAAATTATTTTTGTAATAGTAAAGATTGTGAAATTTACTTTTGGAGTGGCTGGGGAGACAAGAAGATTAATCTTTGCTAGGTTGAGTAGGAGGTGGAGTTTTTTTATCTATGCTGAGATGCCTGCTAGGCAGGCAGAGGTACAATGTGGTTAAAATGAGTATAGCTGTGTGTCATTGGCGTAACATAGGAGAAACCATGTGGCTGTATAATCTATCCCAGCTATATAGTATAAGAGAAGGGGAATGAGCACTCTCCTCCAGGAAACATTGAAATACCTTAGTCAAAGCCTAAATATTCTTCAAACAATTGTGTTTCACTGTAAAGATAACAGGTTTAAAATAAGAATTACATGAAGGTAAGAAAGCGATGACAGTTTTTATTTTTTTGGATGAAACAAAAAAGGGTCAGTGTGAGCGCTATTGATAGATTTCCCTCTCTCTTCCTCTCTTCTTACTAATGTACTCCTTATATGGTCTATTTCTGTGCTTATGGGTGGCAGCCACAGCAAACAGTACAGAGAAAATTGGAGTGGAGATGAGCAAAAATGTGTTTGACCTTTTATACACACACACACACACACACACACACACACACACACACACACACACACACTTTATGCATCAGCATGCCAGCAGGGCACACGTTATAAAGCATGCATTTAGACTCTGCAGAAACTACTGCTTCACTGCACTCCAAGTGTGTGAATGGCAGCAGATGCCTCTCTGGGCATTAAGCCCAGGAATGTGACCGCTGGAGTGGGTAATAGCTGACCTCTGACCTAACTCGGCTGTGCGGATCTCTCTCTATGATGACAGGGTCATTTCTCACTCTCACAGTCATAAAACACACACTCACTGAAGGTGTCTGCTGCTATTTTACACTGAATAGAACACCATAGAGTGTGTGTACTCTTTTATCATCTCTACATTTTTTTCATTCTTCAAGTTTATTTGCCCAATGTTTACTTTACACTGTAGCTGTTTCAAAACCTAGTGAACCAGTTTCCATAATAATATCATTAAAATAAATACATAGTAATATCAGCAAATGTTAATACATAATACATGCTTTATGGATATGGTAATCATCGTTATTCAATATTGAATCGAGAGAAATCACTTGTTTTAATCAGCAAATGTTGAACAAAAATGTGTTGTTCAATTAATTTCTCTGAAAACATTTAAATACAATTAATTAAAATATACTGAAGCTTGATATGCTTGAGCATGAAGCACGAAGATAGAGGGACTTTGAATTTATTCAGTCTCTTGCACACAAATAGCATAATATAGACTAATGATAGAATAGAATAATGATAGAACTGGACGCATCTGTGCCTGGTTTGGGAATTGCACTGCCCTTAATGTGTGATCGGCTGAATACATCATTGGAACCAAAATCCCTTCCCTTCTGGACATTTGCACTAAAGGTGAAGAAAATCATCAAGGACTCGAGTCATCCAAGCCACTTAATCTTTTCAATGCTCCCATCATGGAAACGATATTGTAGTATTAAAGGGGTCCTATTAATATGCCTTACAAAGTCTTGATTATTTGCTGTTTTTTTGCTTGATTGTTAAAAAAAATCATTATTCAGCATCTCTCTCCCCAGTCTAGCTCAAACATGTCAATTTCGATGAAGCCCCTCCTTCTGAAATATGAAATGTGCTGTGATTGGTTATCTTGCCCAGTGTGTTGTGATTGGCAGCGCTTAGTCCATGTTCGATAAAATGTCCCACCCCCTCCATTACTGTGAGTTCTACTCTAGTACAAATATTGAGGATGGCCAATTTGAGATTCAGACCCAATTCATCCCCTGACAATGTTAAGAAAGAGGACTGTGCAGAATGGATTTCACGCACAGACTTTGCAAGCACAGATTTCAAGGATGTTTCAGAGTGTAATGTTTTGTGCGATTTTCTTATACATTATAGATACAATGTTATCCACCAGTGAATCGTCTTACAAAAGCAAGAGCGGACAAAAGCAACAGAAAACAAGCTGTTCTATATAAAATGTGTAGCACAGAGATAAACGTTGTGGTTATAATGTTCAGGATGTCACAGTCTCAGTCACCAGACCAGTCTCCTTGCACTACATTTCCCATAATCCCTTCTGGCTCACACCTGCACACCCTTTGCAATCATCCAAACCTGCCATCATTTACCCTCATCAGCTCCACTCCATTTAAGCAATCACTCGCCACATCACAGTGTCTGGTCTCATCATTCTACCTTGAAGATGTACCCGACTACTTACCTGTGGATTACTAACCTGTGCATCAAACTGTCCTGTCCTTTGTCTTCTTTGGTTTTCTGTAGTCTTCTGTGTGTCATTGTCTGACGGTTTTCAATCCACCAGTCACTTCTCATCTCTACCTGCTACAGATAAGACTTATCATTCCCATGCCAGTATTACCATCACATTCTGCAATCCAGAGACCCACCTGCTAACTTTTTGTGTTATTCAATATAAACTATTCAGATTTTACCTTAGTCTGCATTCTTCTGTTCTGTGACAGAAGACCAGACAATACAATTGATTATACCTCGTTGCCATCCCAGCCCTTAGACGACGAGACCCTGATGTCCCTGTTTTCGATCGGGCAAATTACGGTGTCTGGAGAGTATTTACCCCTGGTCCAGAACACAGCCGGACCCAAAGCTCGTTTCACCACCTGCGATCACGGAGGAATCGTGCGTGCCCCCTGCAGACGGAGAGCTACCAACTGCCGCAACGCTTCAGCCAGAAGCTGAACACAAGTGGACAGTGCTGAACCTTACCCTGGAAGAGGAGCCCCACAGTGAGTCTTACCAGGGGTGTGAGCCTGTGACATCTGTGCCCGAGGGTATACTGGTGGAAATAGAGCCTGTGGACTAGCTGATGGACTTCAGTACAGAGTTATCATCTCCCACCCTATCCCACCCCGTTTTATGTTGCTCATCGTTGTTCCTAGACAGCACTATGAACTGTGAACCTTTATCGCACTTTCTGAACAGCACCAAGACCCTTTGAAGTCTCCATCTGCCTCTGTCACCACACTCTCAGCCAGTCATCAAGCCCCGCCTCTGCTGGAAGGTTGCAGCCCTTCACCATCTCCTGTGATGCCAAGCTGTGACGTCGAGCCTCAGGTCAAGCAACCACCATCAGCACCTGAGGGAGTGGATCTTGTGGCTCCGCCTCCAGCCACTGATCACCTCACTCTGTCTTGGCCCATCAACCTGTCGGCTCTGGCTTGGCTTCTCCCACCTTCGACTACACCAGACACCCTTGGCCTTTCAACTCAACTGGGTTCCCTCATCTGGACCCTGGGAACTATCGGCTCCGGCTACGTCGATCCTCCCACAGTTGATTTCAGCCTTCACTCCACCTTGGCTCCTCCCTCCCTCAACCTCCGTGGGGTGTCGTTTCTGGGCTTTTAATCAAGGTTGAAGCGGTCGCATATGAAGCAGTCCACGGATAAAAACCAGTCCTTTGGCAGGTCAAGCCAGAGGATTTGTTTCAGCGTAATCATTTTGAATGAACTCTTTGTGAGGGAGTGGTTAAGTTGACGAAGATCCAGAATAGGGCAAAGTCCATCTTTCTTTGGAGCCAAAAATCTCATGCTCCTAGAGGGACACTACCTCCACTGCTCCTTTGGCGATGATTTTCTGAATCTGTTCTCTCAAAACCGGGGTATTTTGAGCCTGAACCACCATGCCATTGAAGCAGTGTGGTCTGCGGGCAAATTGGAGCTTGTAACTGCTTGTTATCTTGACACCCATTCTGACAGGCTTGTCTGCGCTTGCCATGCCTCTGCGAACTGCAGGAGAGGTCTAAGGGGTGGCTGTGTGTATCGTGAGTCTGATTGAGAGATGGAAGAGGAGAACATTTCTTTTTTTATTGCACATACAAGAAGAACATTCAAGCAGCAGTTCTCTGCTCTCCTCGCGGGCAACTGTCAGGGGTGCAAAGTAGTGCTTGGGCAGATAAGCTTTGTTAAACGCAACTGAGAAGTCTGAGTCAGCTTTGTTGAAGAGCAGGGTCCTTGATTCTTCGGGGGCTGGGCAAGTTGCAGCCAAGAGTCCTTTAGCTTCACTGAAGGCTCTGGTTGAGTGCGTGGCTTCAAAGCATATGTCGGCCATGGTCCAGAGCTTCGGTGTAAAGTGCTTGGTAGCTTTTGTTTGTTTTTATGCTTCGGTGAATCAAGTTGGTAAACAGTCCCTCTCGGGGACTCAATGATTTTACAATCTCAAAATCATTGTTTTGCTAGTACTTATGTGTATTTAATATGTGTCTGAAACCTAAAATAAACATTATGTGGTTGAAAACACTCAATAGTTGTGATATGACAGGACCATAGATGGTAAAACAGGACTGAGTGCGTCTGTCTCTGGCTCAGCGCCAACCTGCGCAATAGGCAAGCACATTTGAATTTAGCAGTTGATCAAGTGATGCACGTTCTAATCACATCGAGATGAGGTCGGTACGCTCCAGGGACCAGCCAAGACTGATCACACCGGTGTGATCGATTACGTGTGAAAGGGTTAATGGGAACCAATCCTGGGTCAGTCAGACCTGGCATTCAAGGGGATTGGGGTTTAAATCATTATGGATTATTTACCACTTCTTTTTTTTGTATAGAAAATATAAATATATTTATAGCAAATTTGGATTTAAAAGACAAACATTTTGATACAAGAGTAAATCCTCTTGTATTCTCCCCACTGGGAATAGGAAAAGTTTGGAATACCATGAGTTGGTTATGACAGAATCTTCAGTTTACAGCAAATCATTTGTAGAGTGGAGAGAATTGTATGGACACACTTTATTTCATCTTTCATTTATTTCATTTAAATGTGTGATTTCTATAGTGTATTAGACAAAACACTGTGAGTGAGTGTGAAAAGTATATTACAAAACTCTAAATAACATCATCAAAACATATTTTTATTTTGTATTTATTGTGCATATGCACTATTGAAATAGGCATGCCTCTTCTGCTGGTCAGTGTCTCACACACGTACATAATGTGATGGAATCCATTATAAAAGCATTAGAGTTTGAATTTTACCTTAATCTTTTGACTTTTGACCTGACCACCTGCTCTTTGCAGTACAGGTGAAGCCTAAGGCACACAGAGGTCAAAGATCAGCAACAGATCTGCACAGTCCTGAAGACACTTATAAACCAGCTGACCCCTGGCCTTCCTGTCTTACTGTTGCTTCCTTTCTGTCTCTCCTGATCTCATAATTCTCTTATTTTTAAGCCACAACATGAGCAATTGCTGGCTTGTCATTGTTTTTTTTAAATCACTCCTCGTCACACACACACACATCTTCAAACCCCCACCCCCCCCCAAAAAAAAAAATCTGTCATCATTTACTCACCCTCAAGTTGTTACAATCCTGTATGAGTTTCTTTCTTCTATTGAACACACAAACATATATATTTTAAAGAATGTTGAGTAACCAGACTTTCTTTTTTTACTACTATGGAAGTCAATGGCTACTGGAAACCTTATTTTGAGTTCAGAAGAAGAAAGAAACTTATACAGGTTTGGAACAAGTTACAGTACTTGGGCTCGGTTCTACTCCAGTTTGGGCGCGTGACAAAAACAGCTGCGGACAGCGCGGACACGGACTACGGACTTGTTTATACTGTCTGCTGAGGTTCGCTCAGTGAATGCGTTCCACACATGCGCAGTAGATCGGCTGGGACAGTAGCTATAAGACATGCTTTTTTCAAGCTTTTTTCTTTGCCTTGACCATAGACTGTAAAACATAGGCCTTGACAAACTTGTCCCTAATAGATTTCTACTTCTGCTGACACATACTTTGCCTAAACTCTTGCTAATTTCCCCCAGGAATTATTGCACATCTGGCTGTTTATGATCCTTTAATGATGGGTTGTCGAGGTGCGGGTCAGCGACGGACTTTTCGCACAGCCTCTCTTCGAAATCAATGTCCATTTTTTTACCCCACGCTTTCGCCGTTTTAATCTAGTAGTGGCTGCGCGTACTTTGACCGCGCGGTCACAAAATTTGGGAGGCACACGGACGTCCGTAAGGAACCTCCGGACAGACCCTCCGATGCCGATTTTTACATCACGCGGACCCTCAGCGGACCCTTGTGCAATTGCGAATGCGGAAAGTATAACACTAGCTTTAAGGATGACAGAATGTTTATTTGGGGTGAACTATTCCAGCCCGTTCTCATCCCAAGGCGTCATATACTGACGCTTTTGACATTTCGTCTACATCCAACGCACCCTTTCAGCGTCAATGTGAGACGCAGATGTAAATGGGCCAGAAGGCGCCTCCTAGTGGTATACCCCAGAATTAAAACTACCATAAGCGAACAAAGCTCTGTGCGTGTTATATTGACGCTAAAGGGTGCCATGTGCGTTGGATTTAGACGAAATTTCAAAAGTCACTATATGACGCCCTAGGATGAGAACGAAGTTGACTTAGCTTAGCTTAAGAGTAGTTCACTTTTAAAAGAAACTTTTGCTGATAATTTACTCACTCCCATATCATCGAAGAAGTCCATGTCATTCTTTCTTCAATCGAAAAGAAATTAAGGTTTTTGATTTTTCACCATATAATGAACTTTACTGGTAACCAAATGGTTCAAGGTCCAAAAGACAGTTTCAGTGCAAACTGCAAACTGTTTAAAGGGCTTTAAACGATTCCAGACGATGAATTTGGGTCTTATCAAGTGAAATGATCTCTCATTAAATAAAAAAAAGTTTACGTTTTATAAGCTCAAATGGTCACCTTGCTCTGTTCTGTGATGCGCGTTCCTGACTCTCCTGTTCGAACTAGTTCATCAAAATGAACAATTCTTTTTCGAGTCAATTCGTTCATTTCATTCGTTGAATGTCGTGAATGTCCATTCAGGGGTGTATACTGTTAATTATGAAATTAGTTCAATTCAGCTATAAAGTAGCTCAATTTAGTTCAAGTTTACCTCTCATCCAATTTTGTTTGTGCAGTCAAATCAATATTATTGCTGAATATTAAGTGTAACCATCTAAGCAAGCCAAAGGGGACAGTGGCAAGGAACCCAAACAGAAATGCGAGAGAAATCTAGCTCAAACAGGCAAAAGTTTGGATTATACAGTTAATATTATCTTAATTTTATTGCTGAGCTGATATGCAATTAAAAGAAGAATGAGGGAGAAGAATGAGTTTGGAAAAATATGGATTGGTACTGAGGGTCGTTCGTGGTCAAAAGCTAACGCCACCTGCCTCTTTATGCTGTAAAGAAGTGCTGGGCAACTTTTTGTTTTGCTCCATGTGCAGAGCTTTTATTAAAAAGATAATCATAGTTCTGAAATAAATGGTATTCTGAAGATCTGCGATCTGAAGGGACAGTAGGTGAGTAGGTTGCTGAGTAAAACACTGGTTCGTCTGAGATGTTGTACGCAGCAGAAGTGATGAAACAGATTATAAAGAGTATAGAGGAGAGAGGCAAATACACTTTAGTGGTTCAACACAATTGGTCTGTGTGGGGCTAGCCCTCCATTATCTGACCAGATGGTCAAGGACAGGTCAGACAACTTAAGGGTCAGGGACAACTTAATCACCAAACTTTTTGTTAATGAACCTATGGGGACGCTTATGTGCGAAGCTCGCAAGAAAGGTCGTGGACCCCAACTTTTTTCTCGGCTGCTGGCTTCCCTGAATACCCCTGGTCCACTAGACCCAAAATGATCTTTAAGTCAGAAGTAGTGGAGTTAGTGACGTGCTGAGAATGGCTACTGTACTTCCAGACCTTGGAATCTCCTAATGGATGTCCTGAAAGAATGGCAGTGACCTGCAAAGCAGAACGGTGTTTCAGCTGGCCAGAGAAACGCTAAACTAATTAAGACTGTTTCACAATGAGCTTAAAGGGGGGGTTGACTGCTTTTTTCTTTGCATGATTGTGTTTATGGGGTGCAATATAACATGTATTTGTGTTTTTTCTTTTTTTAAAAGTCTTATTTTTCATAAACTTCACCTTTATTGTCAGCCGCACTCTCCCCTGTCCCCTGAACGAGCGGTTCACTTCCTGATTCTATGAAAACACTCCCTCAGAAACGGGCGGTGGGCTCAGATTGGATAGTTTGGGCCGGTGTGTTGTGATTGGCTAAACTGTCGCTCACGTTGTCTGGAAGGTTAACGCCCATTACCTTTACGGGCATGTCATGAGCTCCAGTCCAGATGTAAATACGTGTCGAACTGCAGTATCAGTTTGAGGCAGAATCAGACCGAGAAAGCCGCGATGAAGAGAGTCAAACAGAACCTCACCACACACGGCTCTTACTAAACGTTTCTGAATGATAATTTGCTACATTTTTTAACTTTATACACGTTTGTTTTACACAATAGCATCTGACTGGCAACAATAGCAACTGACTGGCTACTAATACTCAAATAGCATTGGCAAGTTTACGTTCTTGATCAAATCAAAAATAACGTCATAAAACATATATACATAAAATACGTTTAAAACATTAGTACTTATACAAAATTCATGTTTGTACGCGTTCGTAGACACAAAATAGCATAACCACTAGCCTATAGTGGTTACAGTTTCTTGTTGAATCCGAGATGTTAGAACTCGTGGAGATTCTGGAAGCTGTCTTCCGTAAAATGCGCAGCACAGAGAGCTAAATTACGATCGTCACTTTCAGGAACATAATCAAACATAAATTGTATCCATTTTTGACGAAGTACAGCGTCCGTGGGAAGTCCGAGCACAGAAGACCTGACAGCTGCGTGAACACAACACACTCGACGTGCTGGAGGCTGGAGCTGCTGAAAAATGCGCATGCACTTTTTTGCATTTTCCGGAGGGAGTGGTTGATGCAAATGTGTGGGTTAGTGACGTACCATAACCCAGCTGTAGTCCCAATTGGAGTCGTTTTTGTAGGCAATTATACTTCCTGATTTTTAAAAGACGATATCTCTGCTTACACTGAACTTTCAGCGCTGCAACTTTGCAGATACTGTTCATGCACCAATAGCAACATTACACACTATTTAAAATGAAAAAGTGAAATGGCAGTCAACCCCCTTTAATCAAGCCAGTCCAAGTTCAGCTTCTCAACAGCACATTATAACAACATCCGACAGCTCAGTAAAAGCAACGTGGGGGAGGGTGTTGGTCTACCTGCTGTCAAACTCCTTGCGGCTGTAAATAAAACGTACTCAAACCCGAAAGAGACTCTGCCTGCTCACTCTTAGCCTTGAGCTTAACATCAGATCCCTAGAACAGCGCTATAGCAGTATAGAATCAGAACTAGAATTGACGATTTACCTATCTTCCTCAAAAGGAAGTTAAGCTGTGCGCAAAACACTTTTACCGTGAAGTTTTCACAGGTTCCATCAAGTGTGGCTCGCGCATGCTGCACGCCCAAACACTTAACACGCCTTCACATGTGAGTCCTTGCTCGACAAACCAACACACAGGCATACAGTGATTGCCATCAAGGATATGTTGCCAGGGGGCCTATTCACTTTGCTGCTATCCTGGCTATTCCACAAACAAGTTTACAGCATCTTTAACATTCTGACTCTTATCAGAGTGAAAACATTAGATGGATGTTCCATTTACATAACCTTTACATAACATCTGCTTATGTCTCTGGAATGTTTCTATTACTTGCAGTCTAGTTTCCTGTGTGTCTGGGGACAGGACGACTGGGGGTATTGAGGGATTGACTCTGATGTGTTATTTAAAGAGCGCCCTGTAACCCTATGCAGGGCGAACAAGCAGCTTTAAACGACCCTCCCAGAGCACTCTGCGGTGAGGGGTCGAGGGCAGGGGTCTTTATGATGAATGGATGGGGGAGCGAACCGATCGGGCAAGACATCCAGAGACTCAAGTTGTAGTCAGGGAGGTTGTTATAGCTGGCAGAGCACACCGCTGAAGAATGCAGCATAAAAGAGAGAATTGGAGGAGATACACTTATAGATAATAAAAGAACAAGAGAGGAGGGGAGAGCGAACAAGAGAGAGAGAAAGAATGTGGGGGAGGAGATGTGTGTGCTAGTTGAACAAGGAACCAATTAGATGATATGCTCAAGCGAGCTGCAGGCAAAGCACTGCAAACCGCCACACGGCTGCAGTAATTCAGTGACCACCGGTCAAAGGCCAAACACAACTCTACTGTAAGGATGGGGAGGAGACACATTATTGAGGAGTTCAGTATACACACATACATACACATCAAACACTGAAGCGCTGTTGATGTTGTAACTGTTATCTTCTGTTTAGTATTGTGTGTTTTGTGTAGATATTAAAAAATACTAAGTGATGTCCTAATGAATTTGTGCATAAATGTTAAGTTTAGGGGTAGAGGAGAAACAATAAAAACAACAGATTCTTATAGGAAGTCACCACCATAAAAGAAAGAAAAAATGAGTCTGTGTGTTAGTTGATTAATTTGAATAGCGATAAACTCCAGCGATAATCTCAGCTATTTGTGACCTTAATTCTGATGAAATGTGAAAGGATGTTGAAGGAATGAGATGAAGACACTGCTGAGAGAGAGAGAGAGTTCAAAAGAGCAATCATGTGGAAAGAAGAACAGTTTGACAGAGTGAAAAAGAGGCAGATGACGATAGAGAGAGTGTGTGTGCAGTCTACATTGTAACTCTTTTTTTAAATGTTCAAGTACTGTAATTATGTTTTGCATACAATCTTACCCAAGCATCATGACACACTCACAGAAAAAAAACAATGTAACGAAACAAACAAACAAACAAACAAAGATAAAAAAAAGGATTTCAGCTGTTAATATTATAGATTAGATTGTGTTTTTAAAGCCTATTAGCGGAAAGTGAATGATATAGTGTGCCACCTCCTTTGCATGTCATGTTTATGTGTACATTTTTCTATGGGTATTTGGTAAAGCTCATGTCTTTGAGACATTCTGACACTTTTTTTTTTTTTGCATATATAGTAGATCCTCTCATGGTTTATTGCTTAAACGGACACTCTGCAGTTTCCCAACATAGAAGAGAGATCAAATAGAAGATGTTCACAGAAGTCAACAGCCCCAGCCCCTTCTCTGTCTGTTTAATTTCCTGTGCCCAATTATAGATTTTCACTTACCGTTTTTGATTTGGTTGATTGTGATTTTGTTGCATTGCCAGCACTGCCGGTCTGAAACTAAAGATTGTTAGTGAGAGGGTTGGTTTTAGGGTGAGAGGGCTCAGCTCTTAGGTTTTACAGGCTTTTCTTTACAGTATGTTAGGAGAGTTTGATTTAAGAAATGGGCCTCAAAAATGAAAATGCCGTTATCATTTACTCAATTTTACCATTCCAAGATGACCAGGGCTGCCAATCAACAGAAACAACAATGTCTTAAAGGGTTAGTTCACCCAAAAATGAAAATTATGTCAGTATTGACTCACCCTCATGTTGTTTCAAACCTCTATGTGTTTATTTGTTCTGCTGAACACAAAGGAAGATATTTGGAAGAATGTTTTATTTAAACAGATCTCATTCCCCATTGACTTCCATAGTAGGAAAAAATACATATGGTAGTCAATGGGGAATGAGATCTGTTTGATTAAAACATTCTTCCAAATATCTTCCTTTATGTTCAGCAGAACAAATAAACACATAGAGGTTTGGAACAACATGAGGGTGAGTCAATACTGACATAACTTGAATTTTTGGGTGAAATAACCCTTTAAAGGAAAAAGAGCCCTGAATGTGTTAAGATCCGTATCCATCAGATTACTCATGATCCTCGAGACTCTCTGTGTGTGTGTGTGTGTGTGTGTGTGTGTGTGTGTGTGTGTTTGTGTGTGTATACCTGCTGTGAGTGTAATGGCATCCTTTAACTGGACTGTTCTGTCTTTTTATTTTTAATGCGCGTTGGAGTGCCGGCAGCCAGGATATTGAGTCTCTATATTTCTGAGCTGACATATGGTAGCATGGCGGTGTGCATTCTGCAAACATTTCATCTGCTGACAAATGCTGCGTGTGCTTTTGCACATATGTGCGTGTGTCAGAGTGAACTGCACATCGCTGGGTGTTGCGAACATGTAGTGGGAGTGTTGGTGTTTGTGTGTGTGCTTGTATGCGTGTGAGCGTGTTTGGTGCCGCATATGTGTGAGAGCGTCCCACTGCTTGGAAAGTCAGCTGCTCGGTTTGCCAGCTGGCACCGTGCCCATTGGCAAGCCGCTCGCTTAGAACAGCGCGCCCGTCTTGATCAGGCCACCTGTCTTCGCTGTGAAGGCGTGTGGCAGAGCTCACTGAAGAGGGAGAGAGAGACAGGAGGAGGAAACGGCTAAAGCAGCCCAAGAACAAAGAGCTGGCGCTGAGAGCTGCCCTCCACAGCAGGACGAGACCCTCTCACAGGAGATCAGTGCTGGTTCAGAGAGGAAACGCTGCTGTGTTTTAACTAGAACTTGAGATTTCTTATGAATGACTCTCAACATTATCATTTTTTCGTGTTGTTGTTGCTCTGTCTGCCTGAAAGCAAACACATATTCCTCACTTTCTCGACATGATGCATTTCTTCATTCATTTGCGTTGGTCTCTGCATGGTATGTCCACCTGATGATTTCTTTTTATTTTAGACACATCAGCTCTAGTTGACTCTCAGACACTGGATGTGTTCAGTATTTGCCCAAATGCCTGGTTGTGTGTGTCTAATTGGGATTTGTGTGTTAGGAAAGGGTTGATGACTGCCTTTGTAATAAAAGGGGAAAAAGTCAAAGCATGTAGTTCTTGTCAGCTCGTCATTGTGTTAACAAGCACCTGCTCAATTATTCAGCGCTGCGTGTGTGTCTCTAGAGAGAGTCCGATTCAATAATGGAGGAGCCTGTCTCTGACCAACAACACATGTCATTCAAATAAGCAGAGGAAATTAGATTTGGGTCAGCGCTCAGTTAGAGTGGATGTGGAAAAGGACAGATCACATGGAAGCGTTCATAACCACATTACTAACCATGTACAGTAAAGCTTATGAATTATTGATATTTATTGTTTGTTGATATCAGTAGTAACACATCTCTTTAGTCATATATGGATTAAAAACAACAAACAAACAAGCAAACCCTATTTATAATGAAAAGTAACTACTGAAAATTGAAATTGAAATAAAAGCAATAAGGTAAAATTGGCTGTTTTATATTAGGAATATAGCCATTATTCAACATATAGCACAGCATTGAGTGCAGACAGGGGCGATTCTAGGATTTTCCTTTTAGGGGGGCTAAGCCCCCAATGAGGGTATGATTAAAAAAATAAGGTAAAAGTTTCATTTAAAGTCTAATGCTCACTTTCATTACCATGCATTTGCAAGGTTTTATAATCACTGTAGTCCTGAATTTGAGTTGTGTTAGTTAGGGGGTTGGGGCTTCCCAGAGAAAATTTGGATTCTCTGAACTATTATGTGCATTTTAAGATGTGTTCATTTACTGAAAACTACTAGGAAAGGTAACTAAATTTCTAAAATTAATTCACATTAAAGGCTACACTTTCATTTTTGATCTTATGCCTTATCACATATTTGTATATGTGCACTGGAAACATTAGCATCAAAACAAATTCCTTGTGTGTGCAAGCACACTTGGGATAAAGCTCTTTCTGATTCTGATGCCTAATACAGGGCTGTATAATCAAAGAGGTCCTACATTTGAGGTGGAGGTTAGGGGGTTGTTATTTTTTTATCTCTGATATGTGCATTTTAAGACGTTTGAAGACCAAAAAAGGATAAGAAATAGCTTTATTATTATTATTATGCATGTTGAAAACTGTTTTTACATTTTTATTTCAGGATTCTTTGATGAATAGAAAGTTCAAAGAACAGCATTTATTTAATTAGAATCTTTTCTAACATTATACATGTCTTTACTGTAACTTTTGATAAATGTAACTCATCCTTGATGAATAGAATTATTGATTTCTTATTTATTTCCCCCAAAAATAAAATACAAATTCTTACTGACCCCAAACTTTTTAAAGGGTAGTGTTTAATGTAACAAAGCTTTCCATTTCAGATAAAGGCTGTTCTTTTGAACTTTCTATTCATCAAAGAATCCTGAAATAAAAATGTAAAAAACATGGATAATAATCATACATGTTTTTGGAGCATAAAATCATCATATTAGAGTGATTTGTGAAGGATCGTGTGACACTGAAGACTGGAGTAATGATGCTAAAAATGCAGCTTTTTTCAGAGGAATAAATTACATTTTAATATATATTAACATAAAAAAGTCATTTTAAATTGTCATAATATTTCACAATATTACTGTGTTTTTTGTGTATTTTTTAACAAAAAATTGCAGCCTTGGTGAGCAGAAGAGACTTCTTTTAAAAACATAAAAAATCTTACCGACCCTAAACTTTTGACCGCTAGTGTATATATATTATATATATATATATATATATATATATATATATATATATATATATATATAAAATAACTATACACAGTACCCACACATATTATGTAACACAAACGTTTAATTTGGATGCAATTAATCACGATTAATCGTTTCAAATCCCCATTTTTTAATGATAATTACATTGGGCTATGGGGCGTGTTTCAACCGAACCTGGAAAGAAAATGCCTCTGCACTCAATTGGATCGACAAGTGCCTTGATTGCGGTTCTCTGTTTGTCTTTTAAATTGAATGCGCTGTCTATGTCTTCTATATGGCTGAATCTACACATCTAAATTCTCCAGCGGCAGCCATTCTTTGTCTGACGAATTTAACCCAAGCACTCTTTGGTGACGTTATGGTTGATCATCTGTCCATCATCGTATAAAGCCCGTCCTGACAAATTGATTGGTCCGAACAGCTTTGGTTCGGGCATACTTGCTTCACAGATCAACTTCCCAATCTTCAAATGTTGTGGGCGGGGCTAAGTTCGGCAGGCATCCAGGCTACTCTATGTGACTTGTCTATGTCTATGTGTCTACATGATTTGTTGGAGAGACAAATCATTTTCCTCAATTTTCAAATAATTAAAAATAATTTTAAATGAATACATGTTCATTAGAGCTGTGCTCAAAATATCGATACAGCGATATATCGTCATGAACTCCTGGCGATGTGCGTATCGATACAGCAGCTGCCGTATCGCGTATCGATACTGTTGTGCTTTTGAATGAAGCCAATTCAGGCAGGGCTTCGAATTTCGTCGCGGGTATTGCGCATAATTATTATTATTTACATACATTGCAAACATTGATTCCCCTTAAGCTTTTATTTTGTATTATAAAATCAAATCAGTAGTTTGAAAACGTGAGACGCAATTTCAGGAACAGCGCGAGTTCAATGGTGCTGCGTCTGCTCTCTCGCTCTCAAACGGCTGCTCAAGGCAAGCATCCAGCGCTGCAGCAGCCGGTGAAACTACACGCTCGCGTTTTAGGAGTCGGGACATGAGGGAATATTCACTTGCTTAATCGGGTCAGTCATTGCATCGTGACTAAAGTTTACCATTTGCGCGTCTTTAAGTCTTACCGGTTTAAATATTCAAATGACTTTAAACTGTTCAGTACTTCGCGCGCTCTCTGAGAGTTGGTTTTCGCTGCGTGCATTTAGACTAGAGTCAGCCGCCTCACACACAGCTCGCGTGATTATATCGCTTTAACGGACTAAAACATGCAAAATTATGTTAAATTTCGGTCTTGGTAAGTATCCTCTAAACAGTTGGTTATTTTGGTTATAAGCATTAGCGTTTTGAGATATTCTGCTGTCACTCTCTTCTCTTTACCTTGAGCATGTCAATCAATTGTTGTTTCTGCATAAAAATCTGAAAATGTAATAATTTAAAATGATTTCAACATAGAAGAAATGACTTTGTTTGGTGCACATTTGAACACTTAAGACCAAATTCCTAAATACTAGGTGTTGAGAAAACTATGTTAAATTTAAGTTGTTACCGTTTTTGCTTTTATGGAATGATTTAAGTTGTTTAGTCATTGAGCAGTGTAGACATGCTTCAGTGTCACTATAATTGTCATTTCAGATATTGAGGCAGACTTTAAGGAAGAGCCATTCTCAGCATTTTTATTTAACAATTTTTTTTATGACAAAAATTGAATTGTTTTTCAGTTATCACAACTGTTGTAGCACTGTTACTAAACTCAGCTCAAATTGAAATTCAAATTGATCTGTATCGTGATGTGTATCGTATTCGTGGCTTTAGTATCATGATGCGTATCATATCGTGACATTGTTGGTGATACACATCCCTAATGTTCATGGTCTTGTTTCTCACAATAAGACCAGAATTATGTAGGGATGCACCGATACCACTTTTGGAAAACGAGTACGAGGTACGAGTATCTTGCATTTCAGTACTCGGCAAGATACCGATTTACGAGTACTTAATAATAAAAAAACATGATTTAAAATCAGTTTTAACTATTTTTCCAATTTATTTAATTATATTTTATTTTCATTTTATATATATATATATATATATATATATATATATATATATATATATATATATATATATATTCTTTTTTTTCTTTCTTATCGGTCCCAATTTGGGGACTTTTGAGCGAGTACGAGTACTTTAAAAAATGTGGTATCGAGGCCGATACCCGATACCAGGTATCGGTCGAGTGCATCCCTAGAATTATGTATTACAGTAAGAGCTGGTCAATTTGATTTCATGTCTTTTTCCTTTTTTAATCCTATCCCCTCTAACACAAACCTGTGTGTGTGTGCAGATGAGATTGTGTTTCTCAGCATGCTGTAGAGATTTGTGACAGCTACAGACACACACACTGTGCTTTGAGCCTATGCTGTTGTGGGGATCGAGGAAGTGTCTTTGAGCAAGCGTAAACCTGTGAACACAGCCACAGATCAGACGTCTCACCGCTCCGACTCCCACAATAAGAGAGCTTGTGCTTTTGTTCTGCTGAAATCCAATTATAGCAGCTCTGCCTCTGTGTTCTCATTCCTCATTGTCCAAGCCCTCTAAATGCAGAACGCAGTTCTGAATCCAGATAACTCAAATGAGTGGGATCTGTTAGCAGTGAGCTGCCAATGTTTAGTGCACTGTACATGAACCAAATAGGGTTCTCATGGGATTTCATGTATACCTAGACCTTATGAGTTCTTGAATGTGTTTTGTAGAAGAGGGGCTATGCTTTAGCATGTTCATGCAAAGAGCCTTTTCTACTGTAGCAGCTCAGACTGTAAAATGAGACTCATAATGAATGTTTTGTTGACAGATTTATGCTGACTTTTTGACCTAGATTCATTCGCACAAAATACCCATAAATAAGGACATTTTAAAAATAATGTACGATGCTGCTATCGGAGTTTTTGCATATTTGTTTTAGGGGGACGCGGGCACAACCTAACGGGGGTTAAATGTAACACGGACCGTTTACATAGTTCGTCAGGATCAAGCAGGTTGTCTTTCCGCTATTTTTCTCTTGCTGCCAGAAGACGGTCTCATGCAGAATTGCGGAAAGTTTTGATTATATTTCGTAAAGATACTGGACAAAGAGTATTTTGACACCATGAAAGTAATTTTGTTCATCATATTTTTTTTGGGGAGGTTTCTGAGTTGGGTGTATACGTTTCCAAATCTAACTTTATATTGCCTTAATCACTGTCTTGTTGGCTCAAACATAGCACCGTTTTAAAACATGTCAGCAATTCCTAGCGACTGTTAGCTATGGCTTAACATATGTAATTTACAGCAGGGTTCGTTCTAACAGAGTGTTACAACTAAGCCGCCAAGTGTACAATGATAATCAAATGAAAACGGAGCCACACAACTTTTCAAGTTTTAGTATACATTTAACTTTGTTAGACTTTCACAAACAATGTTGGAATTTAAAATGTTTAAAATTTAGTACTATGAATGATAACTTGTTTATTTATTAAAAATATGGCCTGTTATTAATGCAATAAACCCTTTAATTTTTATTTTAAGCTCATTTGAATTATCATTACTGTTATTAGTATTAATAATAATTGTACATGTAGCTGCCACACACAAATCTAATTTAATTGCAATTACAATATTTATAGGCTAATTTTTATTTTTTATTATTTATTGCAAAACTATGCAGCCCTTTTCTATGTCTCTATCCATGATATTGATCCATAATAGAAGGATGATTGGATGAGGGATGGATGGATATCTGTCTATACAGATGCACAAACAATATCAAACTATACAAATAAAATATTACTGAATTATGTGTGTTACACACAAGTGTTACAACTTAACCCCTCTGTCTGTTACAATTAACCCCGCATATGGGTAAGTTGTAACATTTGCACTTCTGTCACTTTCAGTGCAACTGTACGAAAATGGTAGGTCCTAGAAAAAAGTGTTAATTTGTAGCAGAGATGTGTATGTTGCTTGTGTAAAAAAAGTATTTATCTAACCTAATTATTTTTTAATTAATTGAGTCAAAACCAAAAAGCGTTAGGTTGTGCCCCGCTCTCCCCTATGTGTAGCATGTTAGTCACTGAAATATTTTGGAATACCATGTTAAATACCAAACTATATCAATATGGTAAAATAGAAATAAAATAGTTCAATGGTATTTTGAAGGGAAGCTCTTCAGTTACCTGGATGGTAGAGCTCCATGCTCTCTGCCCCTCATCAGAGTATAATATTCACGAAACATTTCACCCAGGATCAAACTATCTGAGAACATTCTCATTCTTGAATATGCAGCAGAAAATAGGTCTGTGGACTTGTATTGGGGACATGTTTTGGTCCCCATAAAGATAACAGCTTATAAATCACATATTGGTGATGTTTTTATTTATTTATTTATTTATTTTTTTGAAAATGTAAAAATGAAGAGTGTTTTGTGATGGTTAGGGTTCAGGGATAGAATATACAGTTTGTAAAGTATAAAAAATCATGATGCCTATGGGAGTCCCCACAGAGATAGTGAAGTGTACCAGAGTGTGTGTGTAGTCTGTGAGGCCCTCTCTCAGTCTGGGCTGTCAGATGGAAGTAGATTTAGGATCTGACAGATCTTGGGGGAGGTGATGGGGTCACAGCGCAGTAGCCTCTGTCTCTCTGTGTACATTCTCATGCTGCTTTTGTCCTCTCGACCTTCTCAGCGTTCACTCGCCCCTTCCATTTAACACCACACATCCATCAACACCCGCCTCCCTGGAGATCACCGTGGCAACCCTTTACATGGCAAGGGCAGAGGGCCCCTGGGGGATGCTTTCTGGCGCCATGACAACAAGCTTCCTTGAGTCAGCCCGCTTATTTGTGTGGTGTAAAAGCAACATTCCTGAAAGGAAAACCAGAAATGTCTGTACTGGGAAGATGAGTGGTCAATTCCTAACGCACTCTTTGAAAGCCCTGTCTATTATTTCTAAAAGGAACAATTATGTACATTTTCTGATGTGCATTTCTCACCATGCAACATCATGAACAAATTGACCTTCCATAAATATTTTTTTGAGCGAACTGCTAGACAACACCATAGCATACTACAGTTTGGAATGTTAATCCTTGCATAATGCATACTAATATATATATATATATATATATATATATATATATATATATATATATATATATATATATATATATATATATATATATATATACATATATATATATTTTTTTCATCAGGCATAATTGTATCAAAGTATCTATTTGCAAATAGAAAAGAAAATGCATTTACTTAAAAATATATATATATATATATAATATTTATATATATTTATAATAATATTTATATTTATATATAATTATATATATAAATATTGTATAATAATATTTATATATAATATAATAATATGTATTATTAATAATAAATATAAATAATAAATAAAAATATATTTGTATAAAGGATGTGCTTTGGGGGTATGTAACAGACCTATAACTGAAATTAGATAAGATAGGGGGATAGGATTGCACACCTACCATGTCATGTCTGTTACGAAGGACTCTGAGTCCTTTCAAATACTACAATCCTTCACTATTTCTTTAAAGATAATTAATGTATAATGACCATTAAGGTCCCAATTCAACAACATTTATTTATTATTTAATGAATACAACATATACACTGAATATCTGAAAACTTGTATCTCCAAAACCGCTACTTTTCAGGAAATGGAAAAACACTGTATATTTTACATAATTAGAACATGGTAGTGTCAAAGTTGATATTGCAGCTTCTTATATGGTCAGAAACTACAATATTTGTCATTTATATTTTTAACATTTAACAAAAATTTGGTTAAAATTGAGGTTTTTGAGCAGCAAATTTCTGAGAATTTTACAGTATGTGTTTTGTCCATCATTAGAACAGCCGAAGCAGTAAGTGCTACAGAGACAGTATTAAGATAGTATTAGCTATGACTCAATGACAAATGCTAAACTTAAGGCACTCTTCTCCACTCCTCAAATACACAAAACATTAGCGTTTACTTATTTAGTGTTTCTTAAGTAAAGAAAACACTGTACTTATTGAAAGAACCTTAAAAATTATTTATTTACCCTTGCATTGCAAACAAGCAGAGAAGTTCCAAAATGCAATGCGGCACTTCATTCAAGATTAGAGGAGGGCTGGAGCTATCCAGGGGATCCTCAAACTGTCAGTAAACTCTTTACTGAAACTCTTTTTAACCTCATCACGTAGAAAGATTGCCAACAGCCCCATATTATTGCTTTTCAACATTCACTGCACTTAAAACATCACAATCAGGACAAACTGAGTGCCATTAGAAAGATTTAAGACTCCAGTTTTGATATTCAACCTCTGATTATGATGAAAATAGGTTTCAGTGATATTAATTTCTTAACATATTAACTCTACAAGACAGAAGTTGGCTTTCTAAATACATGTTGGTTATGCCTCTATTCAGAATTACTTATGAGCAGCAACCCTTTGCTTTGGGATATGTCATTTATGCCCACTTGCCAAATTGGGAGTGTACAGTAGCGTAACAAACTCAAAGACAAGTGTAAAGGGTGACAAATAGGAATGATTTATGAATAAAATACAAAATATGGAGATATTTCTGCCTGACAGTGATGATATGTTATTGTTATGCTTGTATTCATATAGTTTTCTATAATGCAGGATAGTTTTATAATGCAGGTACAAATTGTATATGTATCTGCCAAATGTAAATATCATCTAATTATTTTTAGACCTATAAAAAGAACATACCTTTCACTGTTTACACATAGTTTTAAATATGAGAAAATATATATGTGATGTGATCTGGGAAAACCCACCACATGGTGAAATTTGACATATCCCAGGTTTTGATACCATATTAAAGCTGTGGTTCAAGCCCTTCCAAATCTGTTTTATATTTATTTTCTAGACTGTCTGTAACAAAAGTTATGGTTATCTTGCTAGTCAACGTGAGTCGCTATGATTTTCAGAAACAGATTTTGTAGAAAACAGGTTTAAATAACTGTCACATCCTGCTAGCGCGCGACTGGCGCTCCTTTTTTATTGCCTTTTTTACATATCACATATAGTAATCATCATAAATTGAGTATCATTTCGAAAACTTCCAAACTCAAAATTCATCCTGTGAAACCGCTTTTGAATTGGACAATTGAGAGGCGAGCAAGGTCTTTTAGACAAGCAATTCAACTGAATTCAAATTGAACTGTCTTTGTAGTGTTAAGAGAAAGAGAGCTAAACGGGAGATTTGTGTTTCCTCTATGGTGTTTCCCCCTCCGCTCCGCCTGCGTGCATGTTATTAAAGTGAAACGCAGTCTTTCAGCTGGTCATTATAAATCGCTATTTTTCTGCAGTAAACTAGTGAATTTCCCCAAGTTATATTCAGAGATGATAAACAAGATGTTATAGAATAATAATTTAATAAAAAACAAATTTTGACAAAAAACTGACATTCAGTCTATTTTTAGACTTTACTGAAAACGTTCCACGCGAACATCCGATGGGTTTTCCCAGATCGCATCACATATAGAATAAAAATAAAAAAAACATCTTAAAGGACAACTCCGGCGCAAATGAACCTTTGGTCTAATTACACATTGTTACCTAGTCAACCGTTATCTGAGATTTGTTTTCATGATTGCCGAATGTAAATAGTTTTATCTATAAAAACAGTTTAGCCTATAATGCTACGTATATAGGGCATAGAGTAATGACAAATAAAAATCACTTGTTATTACCACTAACAAGGCTCAAAATAGCCCCACAGTAACACGGTAGCATAATAAGGGTCCCTACATTCAAACCGAAGCATTGAGAACTTTGTCAGTGTCCATACAGTTTAATAAGAAGATATTTTATACACACAGTCAACTTCGCGAATACAGGAAGAAGCCATCTTTGAAATATAGTCTCTACCAGTCGATCTATGAACGCCGATCCAAGTGCGCTGAACTGTGCAGAATCTCATATGGTCCGTTGTTTCGGAAGAAATACAAACACGAACCATTTTCTTCTCTTCAATATGTACATGTAGCCTACTGTTCGCGCTCAGCTTATCACCTTATTCACATCTTGGATCGAGCGTTCGTAGATCGACTGGTAGAGACTATATTTCAAAGATGGCTTCTTCCTGTATTCGCGAAGTTGACTGTGTGGATAAAATATCTTCGACAAAGTTCTCAATGCCTCGGTTTGAATGTAGGGACCCTTATTATGCTACCGTGTTACTGTGGGGCTATTTTGAGCCTTGTTAGTGGTAATAACAAGCGATTTTTATTTGTCAGTACTCTTATGCCCTATATACTAGCATTATACTAGCATTATAGGCTAAACTGTTTTTATAGATAAAACTATTTACATTTGGCAATCATGAAAACAAATCTCAGATAATGGTTGACTAGGTAACAATGTGTAATCAGACCAAAGGTTACATTTTACACAGAGTTGTCATTTAATGGTCCTAACATAAGTGTATTTTTTTAAGCAAAATATTTCTTTTCTAACATGGGCTTAAATTTCATCCCCAACATGTTTTTGATGGGTTTTGTGAGATTCACTCACACACACAGTATCCTTCATACAGTATGCAGTAAGCAGTGTGTGTGTCTTGTCTTTAAATGATAGAAAGCCTGCAGTTTAACAACAACTGCTTTCTCTGTCTGTTCTGTAATTACACATCTCTTCAGAGTGTGAGTGTGTGACCCTCACAGTGTCTCTGCCATCAGACGCACCATATGATACAGTGCAGTCGCTGCCCCTGAGACTGCCCTGCTAATTAGCTGACACTCCTAGCCCAAAACCATCGCCCACCCGCTGCTCTCAGTACCGCTCTTGAATCCTCAACCTTCGCCTCAAACATTCAGGCTCTGCCTATTTACTCTCACTGAAAACAAGTCTATGATTCCTTGAATGCTTCCAAGCTTCCTGGCTATAATTTTAAGCAGCTGTCAGCAGGAGTATTATGGATTGTCGTTCAGAAACCCCACAAAGAGTTCAGATTACCAAGAACAGCCCAGTGAAGTGTATGCTTTTTATTGCATTTTAACTGGTTCTGGAGACCTACAGCACTGCACGTTGGCCACACAGCAGCAGAATATGGTTGTCAGTCCTGTATTTGAAAGCTTAAAATGGCTATGTTTATGCATATAACCAAACTGAAATTAATAATTTAGACCCGTATTTTTAGCTAAACCCAGCTGTGTGAATGGAATCATACAGGGCAACTAATTATCCCCTGCCCTCAAGAGGCGCTCTAGATGCTATAACCTGCTGTCTTTAGAGCCCTTGTTAGTGCTCGCATCCCATGCCATGCTGCTTGATGCTGGTTTGAATCCTGCTCTGAACTATGTGTGTTGGACCGGTTACATTGTTGCCATATCCCGAATGGGAGAGAAGTTTAGGGAGGTGATTGTAACGGATGCAAGCTGAGGAAGAGCACCCTGTTCTAAAGAGGTGCACTATTAGCTAGGGGTGTAACGGTATGTATTCATATTGAACCGTTTCGGTTCGAGGCTTCCGGTTCGAGTGCGCATACAAAGCGAGCGGTTGCTTGGACCATTTTTCCTGCCGGCAAAATTTGTGCTGGCGCGGCCAACACAACGTTGCGCAACATAAAATGGCAAGCATAATGAAAGCAAAACGACACTGCGCTACTCATTATGTGATTCACGGATCGTTTATCAGTTCGGACAAGCAACGTCTGTGCAGCGCGAGCCTATCTTGATCAAGCAACACTGTTACCACAACGCGCGAAGATCCGGTAAAGAAAACATTTGAATTCGCCACTGAGGTAATAACATCGCTGTGAGATCTAGTGAAATGCATTCACATTTCTCCGTTATTAACCGTAGATTTCTATTAGATCAAACAGCGCTGTCATGGAAACCAGGAGAAACATTGTGCCGTGAATGAACTAGTAGCCTAATACTTTACGTCCTCAGACCAGCAACATTCACCATGGATTTAATATAGTAACACTAACTGGAACCAGTTTGGCTGGAATGGTGAAATGCTTTCAAGTACTTCACATCTTTTCCAGCACTTCAAAATTCAAATTATAAATAAATATATATTTTAATGCTATTTTTAATGTGATGACCAAAACATTATTTGTTCATCCTTCAAAGATGACCCCCATTTATAAACCTAAAAGTTTCAAGATCTAGGAAAACTCACACTTATTTAAAAATATTTTTTCTTTAAACAAATAGGAAATTTCTCTGGCATTTCTTTATTTTTGCTGTATCGAAAACGTCACCGAACCTTGACTTGAAAACCGAAGGTACGTACCGAACCGTGATTTTTGTGTACCGCTACACCCCTACTAGTAGCGGATGCTATAGGCTGAACAATTTGGCGTACTCTATCAGTGAACCCACCTTCCATGCTGGATTTTTTTACATCCAACTCGAACAATTCTAGATTCACACCTATTAATAAATGTGGCCATAGCCACAGTGTGTCGCCCATATTTAAGGTGAGACACGGCAGGCAAAAACATTGATTTTTCATGCAGTGATCAGTTTTGATCAACGTGTTCTTTCAAGCTGCTATAAATACACATTAAAAGGTTTATTTGAATACATTTAGTTTACTTACGGCAGTAAATTTCTCCCGAATTTACCAAGAAGTTATAGCATTCCAACGCGTCATGCTATGTTCCGTCCATTTACTGAAGTCTGTCATGACCGGTATCGTTGTAAAGCTCTGAATCTTGTGCACAACGCTGTGTAACTCAAATATGGGCATTTCTTTTCTATCAGTAACCAATCGTGAATGTCCAAAGGGTGATCTAAAGCTAATGACAAAATCTCATTGGCTACTGCTGGTGTCTGTCAACGTGATTTGCTCAGGACGTATCACGTGGTGTACTCTGCCAATGTTAATTCATTGATTTACTGCAGTTGTAAGCACGGTTCCAGACTGCGACCATTTTTTGAGAATGTGCGAGTTAAAATTTTATATGGTCGCATATGTGCGAGTGGACGCTCGCACAACAGAACGCCGTTGTATCAGCTGCTGAAGTCCGTAACTTATGTTCAAAATGAACGAGCAGGCTACATAATGAATCCATTTTCCAAACCATGTTTTTGACTTATCCTGAATCACTATGGTACGCCTATAATACGTATATATATTCGGACTATATTATCCCAGGGTCGACTTGGATGCGGAGTTGCCCAGTGCCTGCTTGACTCGCCATAGACATTAATGGAGAGAAGTAGCTCCGGCTACAGTGTTCTTCCGCAAGACACATGCAGTTTATTTATTGATGAACGTAGACGTCACACACATTGCACACTGATGTTGAAGCGCGCAATTACGAATTAAGGCATATTAAAATGAAAATGTCTCACAAAACAGCATTCCTACACAAAACTACATCTTTTCAGTGGTTAGATGAGAGCAATCGCTCGACTGAAGAAAAGGAAATTATTGTGAAATTAGCTATGCTGATAGAAAGATGATAATAGATGGATAGATAGATAGATAGATAGATAGATAGATAGATAGATAGATAGATAGATAGATAGATAGATAGATAGATAGATAGATAGATAGATAGATAGATAGATAGATAAGATAGATAGATAGATAGATAGATAGATAGATAGATAGATAGATAGATCAGATAGGATTATGATTCAAATGTAAATAGATTGATTGTATATAATTCAAATGTAAAATGCTTAAAATTACAGATTAAAATTACTGTCCAAAATCCATCAAAATCCTAAAATTTGGCAATGATAATTAATATATTACAGGTATTTATGCTGCAACCCAGAAAGCCTTTGCTAGCTTTGGTTCATTAAAACCACTATTCATCAGCATGCATTGATTAATCCCATGGCATGTAGCAAAAAAAAAAAAAAGTGCCACCAAATCAAATTGCTGGTGCGACCAATTGAGAGTTGGTCGCACAGTTTAACCTGTGGAAAAGTTAGTCTGGAGCCCTGGTTATAGGACTCTGAACTTTTTTTTCATCTTGTGTGTAAACAAAATGAAAAAATAATTTTGCACTTGGCTTTATCATATGTTCAGATCTATCGAAAATATATTCAAAATTGTGCATATTTAATGAGATGATGCCTAATTTCAATAATTAAACACAAAAAAAATCAAATACATACATTTTATATACTTAGGTAAGTAATCAACTGAGGAAGTTTCATGGTGATATCTATTATTTAAAATGTTTACCATATTCACCTGTAGTGTCTCACCTTAAGACACCTGGTTCAGATCTTCAACTTATTAGTAGAAAGCTGCATAAACTGAACTGAGGCCTCATCCACACAGAGACACGTTTAGCTGTATAGGTAAAAAATAATTGTATCGTATCTGCATTTCGTCTAGACAGATCTGGCGTCTTTGGGAGCCTGAAACCACTATTTTTTTAGCGACACCCTTGCGTTTTCATGTGTACGGCCAAGAGTGTCCAATGATGATTTCATTACCCCAAGTGTTGGTGCTTCAGACACCGCTACGTCACATAACAACAGCAACTGCGGACTACATGCTTGTGTTTGTGCTTCATATTTTGTACCAGGCCATATGGTTGATTATATTGTTCAATAAAGTTCCTGGTTAAAAAAAAAAAAAAAAGGAAAAAGGAGAAGAAGCTACTAGGCCTATACTTATTGTACACAGCGTGCAAGGTTTATGCACATGTCGTTTTTTAGTGTATCTCTGTGGCAGAATTACATACTGGTCTGGCATGTATACCACATCATTTTGAGTCGGTTTCAGTGGTTTCCTGTGTACACAGATATTTCTTGAGACGACACCGTGTTTATGGAATTTTGTAGAACAAGAGGGGAAAAAAAGATTGGATAGGGAAAGCTCTGGTTTTGCGTGGTTGTGGCCTTATTATTGTGTTAGATGAGACAGATGTGTTAAGCTCATTCAATATTCAATCAAAAAAAAGCATCCAAGCCTTTTCAGTGTATGGAGTACTTGCTGTGTTTTTCTCTGCTAACAGTCATTATACTCTGATTACACAGTACACTACAGTACAGAGTTGTGTCAAAATGTTTGCTCCATTTGTCCTCTCACTTCAAAGGTCTCTGCTTATGTCTTATGGACTGTGAAAATTAATTTATTCTGCTTTCCTCTCCAATCTCCTCTACTAAGATAACTGCAGGGAGAGCCGTTCAGCCCTCTGCCCTGTTAATTAGCCCTGTAATTACAATGTGATCAGTGCTGCACGGCTCGAGTGTGTAATGGTGTGCTGCTTAAGCCTCACCAGCAGTCTAGTTAGTGTTCTCCTGTTGTGAGTACTGCATCGAAACCAGGCCCGAGAGTGGGTAATCGGGAGAATCGGGAGAATTCCGGTGGGCCGCTTCAGTTTTGGGCCGGTCAGAGGATTGAATTTTTTTTTTATAAAAACTACACTATAGTAAGAGCTGAACTGTTGCTTGGTTTATCCAATTTCCACCACCATGGAAAAAGTGGGCCGGTCTTGGGCCTAAAACTCCCGGGCTGAAATCCACTCCGGCCCTGATACGAAACTGAACTGTTAAGTGAAGTTGAAAGAAATATTTCACATAAAAAATGAGAAATATCATAACATAACATGACTTTCACTTCTCACATAATCTCACTTGCACATATAGTATTCAAGGTTAGCAGCAAGAGATCGAAGACATGGGAAGACACGTCAAGCATGGGTCTGTTGCTTACCTACAAATCCATTATATGAGTTTAGGAGACAGTTCATTAGTCATGAAGTTGTATGATTGTTTTATTTTTTGGTAGCTTGTCTACTCACTGTCTTCTTTCGTTTTATTGAAAACAGCATCTGCATTCTCCTGCTGGTCCAGCCCATTCTCATCCTTTAGCGTCACATAGAATGCTTTATGACAAAACGGCGCTATACTACGCACATGGCACCCTTTATCGTTAATATAACATGTGAACCCAAGGCGTGTAAATCGTTTCAGCGTAATATGAGACCCTACCCCACACCTAAACCTATCCATCACAGCGCGTGTTATATTAACGATAACGGGTGCCATGTGCGTAGTATAGCGCCGTTTTGTCATATAGCGTTCTATATGACGCTAAAGGATGAGAATGTGTTGGCTGGTCAAATACTACAGTACAAATTGACAGTGTTTCCTACATGACTGAATCTGACACCACACCAAAAACAACTGTGTTAGCTGAGTTGTGATTGAACTGTTAATTCAAATTGCTAAGAAAAATGTTTCAAAATAATGAAATAAAAATATGTAAAGTATATTTGATTTACCACCGTTTGTTCTGCATGAAACTCTAGATGGCCGTATCAGTAGCCAATGAGCTCGCTGCTCAACCTTCAAATAATTGAGTAGCATTGCCTTAAGCAGTGCAGTGTGCTTTCAGAAAGCCTCCACCTAGAGTTTTATATAGCTATCGTCCTATCCCCTAGCTCACCTATAATCCAGCAAACATTAGAAGTTTCTTTATCATATTACTCGGTAGAATTTGTTATTTGTTTTGAAGCCATTTCCGTGCTTTTCCAAATTTTATTCAGCTTCGGGCATATCCATAATATAATCTGATGGTTAACTGGTTAATCTGAGCAAAGGTGGTCCAAACCCGTACATCACAGAGCAAATGACAGTCTAAAAGCTGTGTTTTCTGTCACAACTCAATTTGGACAAAATGTGCACATTGCCGCGCTTTCTCTTTTTCTCTCTCTCTCTCTTTTGTTTGCCTTTCTTGAATCTTTCTCCATATTTTTTCTCTCTCTCTCTCTCTTTGTCCAGCCTCTTTGCCCAGTCCACTGCTTCCATTGGGAAGTGTGATTTGTCAGGGCAGCAGCCTTGTGTTTGAAACCAATTAAGCCTTTACAAACGAGTATTAATCATCAGGGCCAAGGCCAATCAAAGGCAGGCCTCCCACATCCGGAGGTATAGATTTCCATTCGCCGGAGGGAGAGAGGCCAGTGTGTGTCTCTCTATGGGCAGATCACCTCCTGTTCCAGTAGCAGATAATTTGTTTTCAATGGGTCTGGATCAATGGGCTTGACTGTTCTAGGAACAGAGGGGACACTGCGCTGGTAATTGGATGGAGTAAATTGCAGTATTTGTGAAAAGCCAAACAGGTGACGTCAGACAGTCCAAGCAAACCGACCGCATCTGACTTCCGTTCGAGTGTATCGTTCCATTAAATTGACTGAAGCTGTGACGCGTGTCCTATTGGGTTGAATTTAAAAGGTCAAGTCTTGCTGTAGTAAAGCATTCTATTTTTTGCCTTGTAAATGAGAGACTGTACTGTGATCACCATACACATCACCAGCCATCTCTCTACATTTGTAGCCATGACAACACCACCAGCAAATGACAGTGAGCCTCTCTCCCCTCCCCTCTCCTCTCCCTATCTGTCTATTTGCCTCATCATCTGAGTTAAAGGCTCTGTTAAAGTTGGGATGGGCAGCCGTCACCTCTAATTTGCTGATTAATCTATAACAAGCAGGCACAATGATCCCAGAGGAGCTGCAATCTACACACGGCTCCTCCAACTTACATCTGTCCTGCTGCTATGCTGTAACCCTTTATACCTAATGGAGCTGCACCTGACAGCTTTCATCTATCTTAACATTTGATATTCTTTATTACAAATAAATGCCATCTCTGTTTCAAAATCTGTGATCGGTAATCTTAGATGGTGGACTGAGAAATTTTTTTTATGTATATATATATATATATATATATATATATATATATATATATATATATAACGTTACCACATAATAAAAAGAGACATTTAATAAGGACGTAATTTGTATTTTTTTTAAGTGGAATACTTTTTTGCATCAGCGGCAATCCATTCCTTCATTTGTGTCCTTCAGTCAGGCTGTTGACCGGAACAAATGCGACTGGCAGTGCTCAATGACCCCGCTCACTTGAAGCTAATGGAGCCTCAGTTGACGCTGCTTTAAAATTACAAGCGTGCCTCCCCTCGGAGAGAGAGAGAGAGAGAGAGAGAGAGAGAGAGAGAGAGAGAGGCGGGGGTATCTTTCCTCGTACATGGATACTGGAGTTGACGTTGGTCCAAGGAGATATCAGACAGGGATTCCACCAAGCCGTTTTCCCAGATTGTTTGTGGGAAGCCGGTCCGCTAGCAGAAGATGCTGCCGCCCAGTCACAACAAGAACAGCAAATGTACCTTTCAGTTGGACATTGACTTTTCTGTTATACACTTTACTCCCTCTTTTTAATTTTTTACTTTTCATTTTCTTCAAAAGATACATGAACCTACTGTGTCTTTTTTGTCTCACACCACATTTGCCATACAACAGAATAACAATCAGTTATGCGTGCTGGGGAATGATACAAATAGTATCTCTTTGAAGTGGTTTATCATAAATAAACCAAGGCTATAGACCAATTCGCATTATGAACCAGAACTATCTTTTTTATAAATATATACAGTAGTTTAATTCATAGATGCCACCTACATCACATCAAATATCATAAAAGACTGCCATATCTGTCTGAAAGTTCAGTTACTGAGAAGGTTTAATAATCACAAATATCGACATGAAAAGATTCTTCCAAGTCAAATCTTTTTGAATGATTTGGCTGCGATGAAAAGCTAGAGGTGCTCTTCGTGATTATAATATAACGACTTAAATTGCTGTTTGTTCGTCACATAAAGCTATCATATTAATAAATAACGATATTAAAATAACGTACGAAGTCATATTAGATCACTTTTATGAAACTTTTGTTATGTTTTTTGTCTTTTATTATTATTATTTTTTGCGTGCCAGCCCCCAGTCGGCTAATGTTACTCATTCACTTTCATTACATTGACAAGAAGAGTCTCCATTAGGCTACATATTCAAAAATGTCCCTTTGTCTTCCACGAAAAGTAAACTAAGGATTTGCACATGATGGTGAGTAGTTAAATGACGGCAGAATTATCATTTTTAGAAGAACTAAGTTCGTCCTTTAATATGCATTTCAAGGCTGAGATCGTCTGCAGAGCTAAGATTACTTACACAAAATAACATCTAAAGCACATGTGACGAAGACAAAATCTTTATGAACTTCAGAAAATATTTATTAGATTTAGGTAGACAGTTATGTTCAAAATAACCCCAAATCTAATAACGTACCATGATAAAGTGCATTTAAACAGATCCAACAAATAAAATGAAGAAAAACATTATCTGTCGATGTCTGTTTGTATGTTGGCCACTGAGAGTAGGCTATAATAGAAATATAATTAACCACAAACCAGCAACATGAGACTTCAAATCTTTTAAATAAATAATTTTCTCTTCTCTCTTCTTTTAGTATAGCTTAGATTAAAATACCAGTTAAGGGTTCCTCTTTCGGCTGTTGTTTCAGCCAACTGCACAACACATTGCAAGCATTAATGCATAATGAGACGGTGACTGTCGGTCACAAAGATGGCGGCGCAAAGCTACAGTGACGTCACGTGAACCGAATGAATACTATGTTTATTCACTAAAAGGCTGTATTCGTTAGCATTATTTAGCATGTATTGTTTAACATGTAAAATAATTAGCAATACTTTTTGCAACAAGTACTTCAGTAATTCTTGTAAATCCAGTGAAAGCAAATCTTAAAGGGGTGGTTTACTGCTTTTTTTCTTTGCATGATTGTATTTATGGGGTGCAATATAACATATATTTGTGGTTTTTCTTATTTTTAAAAGTCTTATTTTTCATAAACTTCACCTTTATTGTCAGCCGCGCTCTCCTCTGTCCCCTGAACGAGCGGTTCATTTCCTGATTCTATGAAAACACTCCCTCAGAAATACGTTGTGAGCTCAGATTGGTTAGTTTGGCCCGGTGTGTTGTGATTGGCTAAACTGTCGCTCACGTTGTCCGGAAGATTAACGGCCATTACCTTTACGGGCATGTCATGAGCTCCGGTCCAGATGTAAATATGTGTCGAACTGCAGTATCAGTTTCAGGCAGAATCAGACCAAGAAGCCGCGACTGAAGACAGTTAAGCAGAACCTCACCACACACGGCTTTTACTAAACGTTTCTGAATGATAATTTGCTACATTTTATAACTTTATACATGTTTGTTTTACACAATAGCATCTGACTGGCAACAATAGCAACTGACTGGCTACTAATGTTATACTCAAACAGCATTGGCATGTTTACGTTCTTGATCAAATCGAAAATAACGTCATAAAGCATATATACACGAAAAATACGTTAGTACTTATAGAAAATTCAGGTCCATAATGTTTGTACGCGTTTGTCGTAGACACAAAATAGCATAGTCTAACTAGTAGTGGCTATAAAAGTGCTAGCATTTGAAAAAAATAAAACACAAGACTACGTCTTGAATTATACATGCAAATACATTTAAAATGATAAAGTCTTAGCCTACTTACAGATTGTGGCCCAACACTGCTGCCTCTTGTTTTAAAGTTGGAACTGCTTCATGTTTTAGTGACAGTTTCTTGTTGAATCCGGTGTTGAACCTGCTAGATTACGATCGTCATTTTCAGGAACATAATCAAACATAAATTGTATTCATTGTTGAGGAAGAATAACGTCCAACACCGAACACAGAAGACCTGACAGCTGCGTGAACAACACATATTTGACGAGTCGACGTGCCTCAGAAAAATATGCGCATTGCGCATGCCATTTTCTGCATATTCTGAGGGAGGGGTTGATGCAAATGTGTAGGTTAGTGACGTACCATAACCTAGCTGTAGTCCCAATCGAGTCGTTTTTGTAGGCAATTATACTTCCTGATTTTTAAAAGACGATATCTCTGCTTACACTGAACTTTCAGCGCTGCAACTTTGCAGATATTGTCCATGCACCAACAGCAACATTACACACTATTTAAAATGGAAAAAGTGAAATCGCAGTCAGCCCCTTTAATGTTACACTAAAACGATTTAAAGAGGGTTTACTGATATACTGGAATATAAACATATACCTTCCCAAACTGTTGCAATGAACAAAAAAACAACAAATGTCAGATGGAGAATGAAACCTGAAAAATGTATTAAAAATTGTCTTCACAGATATTACTTGTAGTCTGCATGTTACCTTAAAAAAGCACAAAGAAGCTATTACTATAAAGACTTCTCTTCTGTTAGATCACATGAGTATCACTGAGAAGAGACCAGCATCACAATCAACTTGTTACACGAAGATGAAGTGCGTGTGAGGAAATGGACTCTCAATCATTTGTCATGTGTCAAAGAGTGAGTGCTTGCTTTGTTTGGCTCCTATCTCTCCCAGATGGATTACCTTCATCAGCGCATGTCATGGGCAGTGAGGGAAATTTATTGAGCACGTGACATTAAGCAGCCGACAGGGATGACATCACCACCGAGCAGGAAATCGATGCGACTCCTAGCTTTCACTGGTCTCCTTAATTGTTATGCAGTTTGAGACTCAGAGTGGCAGACTATGAGCAGGGCAATTCTCATGTGATTTTGCCAAGTAAGACATGCTCCTGGATAAAGGTTTATTTTGAACATAGTCCCCTTTGTTCCAGGAACATTTGCTTCCTCGATGTCACCTCCCACATTACACCATAACTCTTTTTGTTAATTAATCAGTGTAACTTTTGTCTTTACTTTGCAGAACCTGAATAGCCTCAAGATGTGAACAGAAACAATAAGATGTTTGATTTAAAAAGGTTTTTGCAGGTCGTGGAAAATGGGGATGTGTCATTAATTATAATACTATTAGTGTTTATGTTGTTATTAACCCTCTGGGGTCCAATGTGTATTTGGGGTCCTTGAGATGTTCTGACATGCCCTGACATTTGAGCTTTTTTTTCAGTTTTTTTTTTCTGGCACAGGTGAAATTACACTATATTTAGCACAAACAGGGCTACCATAATATGTGAGCAACATTTATGTACATGTTTGTATTTTTGAGAGAATATTGTTTATGCGTGGTTATTGAAAAAAATAAAAATGAAAGTTTCTAAAATAAGGCCACAAAACACATACTAAATATGCGTCCACAAGACTTTTGACTAATGGTTGTTGTGGCCTAGAGTTTTTTCTTCACAATGATCTGAAAATCATCCTACCTAATCTTTCACATAAAACTTGTGAATTCGGTTATATTGTGAAAAACATTTTTTGTTTGCCAAGGCAATATGCGAAAGGGCGTGAACATGCCAGCTCTCATCATGTATAATTAGGTGATTCTCACCTGAGAAGACAAAGACACATAATAATGAGCCTTTCATTCAGTTGAGTCAGACAAGAAAAATGGGTAACACTTTATTTTAAGGTGCTTGTAATAAGCAGTAATTAACAGTTAATAAGACACTTATAAGGCCTTATAAGATGCATATAAGCATCAATTACTTCATATAAGTGTTAAATAAAGCACAATTAACACATTTATTATTGCTGATAAGACAATTATAAGCCCTTATTAGAAACTTGTTAACAAGCTATTTATACCTCATGAACCTTAGTAAGATGTCTATTAACATTAATTAGACTTAATAAGTGTTAGTAATTTCCTAAAATACATTTATTATTGCTTATAAGACATTTATGAACACTTATTAGAAACTTGTTAAAAGTTTATAGACCACTTATCAATGTTAATAGGATGTTTAATAACAGTAATTAGACTGTAAGAGGTTTATATTAATGCCTTATTATGGCTAATCAACCCTTTATTATGCACTTATTAACCATTAACAATGCTCCTTTGCAGCTATCTAAAATAAAGTGGGAACAGTGTCTTATTTAAATTAATAACTCCTTTATTATGCACTTATTAACCATTAACAATGCACCTTTGCAGCTACCTAAAATAAAGTGGGAACAGTGTCTTATTTAAATTAATAACTCCTTTATTATGTACTTATTAACCATTAACAATTCTCCTTTGCAGCTACCTAAAATAAAGTGGGAACAGTGTCTTATTTAAATGAATAACTCCTTTATTATGCACTTATTAACCATTAACAATGCACCTTTGCTAAAATAAAGTGGGAACAGTTTCTTATTTAAATTAATAACTCCTTTATTATGTACTTATTAACCATTAACAATGCACCTTTGCAGCTATCTAAAATAAAGTGGGAACAGTGTCTTATTTAAATTAATAACTCCTTTATTATGCACTTATTAACCATTAACAATTCTCCTTTGCAGCTATCTAAAATAAAGTGGGAACTGAAATGAATGTTTGTAAAAAATAAAATGAGTATGTTGGAAAAAAATGGTGTTTTATTTGTGAAGCAGGAAATCACACTGTGACATTTTTTTTGTATAATAATACACATTTCATAACTTAACTAAACGCATCAGACCAAAAGAACATTTTATAAAACTTCAAGTCAAAAAGAAGTTTGAAAAAAGTATTCAAATTATAACAGACTGACTACATAGAAAATTTGATTATTTTTAGATTTTAAAGGGTTAGTTCACCCAAAAATGAAAATTAAGTCATTAATTACTCACCCCCATGCTGTACCAACTCCGTAAGACCTTCGTTCATCTTCGGAACACAAATGAAGATATTTTTGATTAAATCTGAGAGCTGGATCACTCCTCCATAGACTGCCTAAGGGACTGGCTCTTGACGGCCCATAAAGACATTAAAGAAAAGGTTTAAATATTCCATGTGCCTACAGCGGCTCAATTATAAATTTATCAAGCAACGACTACTTTTTGTGTGAAAAAAAAACATAAATAACGACTTTATTCGACTATTCCATTGCTTCCTTATGGGCGCATGCGAGAACTGAGATGACAAGTTCTTCTTCAACTACTTCTTGTTACCGGCTGTGCACCGCTTATGAGTATTACCGCCCCTACCGTATAAGGTAGGTGGTGGTAATACTTTCCTAGCAGTGAGCAGCCGGTAACAAGAGTAGTTGAAGGAGAACGCCCTCGTCTCAGTTCTCGCGCATGCGCCCATAAGGAAGTAATGGAATAGTCGAATAAAGTCGTTATTTATGTTTTTTTTTCGCACAAAAAGTAGTCTCGTCGCTTGATAAACTTATAATTGAGCCGCTGTAGGCACATGGAATATTTAAACCTTTTCTTTAATGTCTTTATGGGCCGTCAAGAGCCAGTCCCTTAGGCAGCTAGGAGGAGTGATCCAGCTCTCAGATTTAATCAAAAATATCTTCATTTGTGTTCCGAAGATGAACGAAGGTCTTACAGGGTTGGAACAATAATGAGGGTGAGTAAATCCTGACAGAATTTTCATTTTTGGGTGAACTAACCCTTTAAGCTTCATCACTAACCCATTGTGTGTTCTTCAAATGGATAATTTATTAATAATTGATCATATTATACACAATACACTCATCTTAATAATACTGACACTGTTCCCACTTTCGTTTAGGTAGCTCCAAAGGTGCATTGTTAATGGTTAATAAGTTTATAATAAAGGAGTTATTAATTTAAATAAGACACTGTTCCCACTTTATTTTAGATAGCTGCAAAGGAGCATTGCTAATGGTTAATAAGTGCATAATAAAGGAGTTATTAATTTAAATAAGACACTGTTCCCACTTTATTTTAGATAGCTGCAAAGGAGCATTGTTAATGGTTAATAAGTGCATAATAAAGGGTTGATTAGCCATAATAAGGCATTAATATAAACCGCTTACAGTCTAATTACTGTTATTAAACATCCTATTAACATTGATAAGTGGTCTATAAACTTTTAACAAGTTTCTAATAAGTGTTCATAAATGTCTTATAAGCAATAATAAATGTGTTTTAGGAAATTACTAACACTCATTAAGTCTAATTAATGTTAATAAACATATTATTAAGGTTCATGAGGTATAAATAGCTTGTTAACAAGTTTCTAATAAGGGCTTATAATTGTCTTATAAGCAATAATAAATGTGTTAATTGTGCTTTAATTAACACTTATATGAAGTAATTAATGCTTATATGTATCTTATAAGGCCTTATAATTGTCTTATTAACTGTTAATTACTGCTTATTACAAGCACCTTAAAATAAAGTGTTACCGAAAAAGGTAAAGGACAACATACATACATATTCATATATATATATATATATATATATATATATATATATATATATATATATATATATATATATATATATATATATATATATATATATATATATATATATATATATATATATAATCAAAATATAAATGAAAGTCAAAAACAAATTGTTTTGTCATACCTGGAAACAAATCCTGGTCAAATAGGTTATATAGGCCATTGTGTAGAATTGATTCAAAGTTAGAGTTGGACATTTTTTTTCCATATAAAGTATTATTTTTAAAGTAGGCCATTTACATTTTATCATACATATTTCAAAGTTAAGGATTCGTTATTTTGATTTGTGCATTGCATTAGCTTGCATTGGATAACACTTGATTTTTGTTAGATAGTTCACTTTTGAAAATAGCATAGTCTAACTAGTAGTGGCGATAAAGCCAGCGCTGGCATTTGAAAAAAATAAAACACAAGGCTACGTCTGGAATTATACATGCAAATACATTTAAAATGATGAAGTCTTAGCCTACTTACAGATTGTGGCCCAACACTGCTGCCTCTTTTTTTAAAGTTCGGAACTGCTTCATGTTTTAGTAACAGTTTCTTGTTGAATCCGGTGTTGAACCTGCTAGATTACGATCGTCATTTTCAAGAACATAATCAAACATAAATTGTATCCATTGTTGAGGAAGTATAGCGTCCATGGGAAGCCCAAACACAGAAGACCTGACAGCTGCGTGAACAACACACTCGAACCAGTCGAAGTGCCTCAGAAATATGCGCATGCCATTTTCTGTATATTCTGAGGGAGGGCTTGATGTAAATGTGGGGGTTAGTGACGTACCATAACCTAGCTGTAGTCCCAATCGAGTCGTTTTTTGTAGGCAATATACTTCATGATTTTTAAAAGACGATATCTCTGCTTACACTGAACTTTCAGCGCTGCAACTTTGCAGATACCGTTCATGCACCAACAGCAACATTACACACTATTTAAAATGAAAAAAGTGCAAGAACTTTCTGTGTCTTGGCCACAGTCTCTATATGATGATATCTAGGTGAAAGAGAGTCTCTATATGATGGGATTTATCTGACCTCAGTGACAGTCTGTCTGCTTCCTGACCTGAGCCCCAATTCATGTTAGAGCTCTAAGACTATATTACTAAAGAGAAGAGCAGCACCATCCCGGGAGGGATGAATACCATCTCTTTTCTGGTCAAGTCTGGCCCAAAAACTTTTCCAATTGTCTATGAATTAGTATCTCATCGCTCAAATTGCAGGGCCTGACATCATACTTGCAAGTTCACACATCTCTTTAACGTTAATTTTAGTGATCTCTGACTGGTGAAGTCGAACATCATTAGTGCCAATGGGAATAATAATATTAGAGAATTTACGATTAGCATTAGCCAGCACTTTTAAATTTGCTTTGATCTCAAGCACTCTGGCTCCCGGCAAACGTGTGACTGGTGTCTCTGGCTCCAGGCTGGTGTCTCTATTTTCACGTTCCATGTAATAGAATCGCCAATAACTAGGGCACTTTCAACAGGATTCTCAGTGGGTGTTTCACTGAGTGGGGAGAATCTATTTGTTATGGTAATCGGAACGGAAGTGTTTTGTCCCGCGACTACAGCGTCTCATGGTCACCCAGTTGCCCTGCGGCACGGGATCTACAGCCGGAACCGGACAATGTACAGAGTTCACTAAGTTAGTAACATCCAAAGCAGTATCTAACGCCCTTGCACTCTTACTATCCTTGGTTAAAGTTTGGATGTGTGCCTCTAGTTCTGAAATCTTCTCTGTCAGCCTGACTATCTCCCTGCATTTATCACATGAAAAGTGACAGAGAAGGCTATGCTATGCATGTGAACACGAAGAGCAAATGACAATAACAGGAGAAGACATTACTCACCGTGATTGTTGACTGATCCTACTTACCACAGTAACACTATAATTAAATGGAGAAAAATATATCATTGGTGCTTGTTGACTCAGAGTTTGCGTCATCTGAATCATCACAGGTGTTGGAGTAATTTCTTTGCAGATATTGCAGGGATGCACCGATATGGATATTTTGGCTAATATGATAAGTTATAATTCTTTGTATTTGGATAATCATACATATCGATAGGGATGCTCCGATACCATCTTTTTCAGGACCGATCCGATACTAAAAATTCTGAGCATCGACTCGAATACTGATACCAATCCAATACCAGTGCAGTTTTTTTTTTTAAATCAAGCAGAATTTCTATAACTCTGTGTGTTGACTAATCACTTTATCTTTATAATGAAGTTGTCTTAATACAGACAACTTCATTATAAAGATAAACAACAAATCCAAAAAAAATATATGATCATAATCTTAGACAAAAATGCCATTATAAACTAGATGAGTGGATAATACACATTGCTCTTTGTATTGTTGTAAAATACATTAATGAAAAACACGATAACAAAAATCTAAAAGATATATTATTTTAGATATAGCCAAGGCTACTATAAAATTGAGACATGTTTTAAATGTATATCACAGCTGTTTAACAAGGCAGCAACATATGATAGATAGGACAGAACAAAAAAGGCTATTAATAATCTGTCACTGCATCACTGCATTATGATATGAAAGGCTCAGTACAGTGCGGCACAAAGCGCTTATGCGCATCCCGAGCCGGAGAATGATGCCCTTGAAGTCACACGGAGTTACAGCGCACAGTGTGTGGAGTCCGCATTGAGAAATTCCAAGCACAAAGGAAATACATATTGATGGACAGTGTATTATACAGTATCTATCTATGTAATAGTTTATTGAGCCTTTTCTTTTAACAATTTTAAAATTCAGTTACTGTGCGCGTGAAGAACAATTATAGTGCTCTGACTCTACTCGTGTTGTGATCTAAACGACAGTGTCCGACACCCGTCAGAGAGTAACACGATTAAGTTACAGCAATAAAGTCCTGCAAGATAAAGTTGCTTTATGCGAAACCATATACCTTTATCTACAGATCAAGTATAATGGTATTAACATTGAATTAGGGCTGTTTTCGACTAAGGATTTTCATAGTCGAATCTGATTCGTTAGATTTTGCCGTAGTCGACTGACAGTTCGAACCTTTTTTTTTCAGATAGGTCAGTAGCAGCTATTTGTTTTTCCATTTCAAACAAAAGAGATGGACGTATGCACATTAGGCTATTCGTTCTGTGTTTTTTTTTTCTAAACAGTTAGGCTATGTTTAGGTAGCCTAGTATTTTTCATGTTTTTATCACGCAATCATGTTTTTGATGCGGTGGTGAGCTTGTAACTTGTAATTTAACGCTTTAGCCTAAGGGTAGCAGCGGCGCTGCCGAAAATAAAAAGCTGTCACAAAGAACAAATATATAGCAAGGAGACATTTTAATTGTTTATTAATAAAGATGAAGTTGACGATGCTGCGCGATCTTCGCAGGTGCATGCGCCAGAGAGAAACGCACAGTTAATTTCATAAGCAGAGAGCATTACGTTTTCTTTCGTTTTGAATCGTTCTATTTACAAGTAGACATTTCAATATAGATATTTAGGTCTGTGGAGTAGACTATACGTATACGTTGAGTTGCAGTAGTTATATTTATGAGACGAGCTTCGGTGCCTCCGTTCCTTGATTATCAGTAGCCTAATAATCTGCTTTTCCCTCTTATTGATTAAATCAAGACAATTGGTTGATAAAACATTAATTAAAATCAAGAAAAAAATTATAAAAAAAACGAAATTCACTTTAAAGAAAGGCTTTGTGCTTTTCTGTTTGAGGTCTGTGAAAGTTTTAAAGCAGTCTTTTTAGTGCTGCTTCAGAGCGCTCATGTCCGTCGGAGAACTGTCACGTCTGTAACATTGTTTTTTCCTCTGTGAACACGAAAAATAATATTTTATGTTTTGTGGAGAGCCAACCCTTCCTCATCTGATTTGAGCAGTGTAATTCACATAATTACAAAAAATATATTTTGCCTCCTAAAACTTAAAGATTTTTTGTCACGCATGAATGCTTATGCATCCACTAGATGTGCTGGGAATGTAGCGAGTGCGCGGCGCCCGAGGTGAGGCGTTTATTAGGCTAGTGTGAGCGCGCTGGGGCGGACACGTAACTTACATTCGCAGCCTGACTCATATGAGTATTCATGTGCGGTGGCTCGCTGACAGCAACGGCTGGCTGTTTTGAACGAGACGACCCGGTTACTGTGAACAGGGAGCGCTTGATGGACATTCTGTGACACGCGCGCAGCGTGTCTGTTCGTGTGTCTGTTAAGAGTCAGCGCTCGTGAGCGGGAGACACACATAACCTGATTTAAACGAAGTTGAACTGGCCGTGTGCTATTCGACTATAACGTTCATAGTCGAATCAGAGACCTCTCCGAAATCGAATCGTCGAATCCTCGACTATTAGAAGTCAGCCCTACATTGAATCATCTTGAAGATAGTTTCATCATTGACTGTAACCGAACGCGACGCTGTTTGAACACTGAATTGGAGAATGACTGACAGCTGCAGAGGGAAAAGTTTACGTGATCTTGAATTTAATGACTTAAATATTAATTTCTTTCTCACATAATGGCTTCAGAACACTTATAATAGAGCATGAAAACTTTATGGTACTTTAGAATGTTTCTGTGCCTTTTGCAGGGCTTAAAAATAACACAGAATTGTATACGCATAATATCGGATATGGATCGGCCTCGATCTAATCGAGACCCAATCCGGCAAAAATGGCAGTATCGGAGCCAGATCCCGATAAATGCAGGCCGATACCGATCCCTACATCTCGATATTATTTTTTCTGAGCCTGATTACAAAAACTAAAGGCAAATAATACAATGAACAATTGCTTTTATTTTAAAACGGCTGGAAACTGAAACTACTAAAACTACTCGTTCTCTGGCAAATGGAAGCGTGATTGTCTTTCATCCTGCTGCTCTCTTCAAACATCACTGAGAAATCAGACTCACTCTCAAACACATATTTGGGTGTGGTTTTAATGAAACAGTGTGTTGATTGTGTCTGTACTACAGTGAGAGTTTGTACATTTGTTTCAGCTCTGTAGGTTTGGCAGTGAATTCAGATGTTGAGTGTAGAAATATCAAAGGGAAGCTGCCCCATTTCTATGACATCACAGTCTCACATATTACTTTTACTCATTTAGCTGACGCTTTTATCCAAAGCGACTTAAAATTGCTGTATTAGTCAGAGGTCGCCTCTGGAGCAACTGGGGGTTGCTCCTCAGAGTTCTCTGCCAAAAAGCAGCGTGCGATATTTGGCAGCGAATGCAGCGTCTCGTTCCCTATTCAGAGAACATGGGTTACACAGAGACGTTCTCTTTCATATGTTTACTCAAAGCTGCGCATAAGACACAGTGGGAACGAAATATCAAACTGGCTAAGAGCTTAACTAGTAAATGACAAAATAACTTATATGACAAGTTAAAGCAGACAAAACATGGGAACCTGTAGCCATGTCGATATTATATTACCCTGGTAGTAATCTCTATTAATCTACAGTATAATTATATTGTTTAATATAATATTGTTTTATTTGATATTATGTAAATATCAACTTTTATTTTATATTGGTTTATTTATTATTACCATATGTTACTTGTATTTATATTGTAAGTTAATATTGTGTCCAGTTTGGCCCTGTAAATAAAGGGGTATTATTTTTTTTGACAAAGTGTGTGCAGTTTCGTTTTCTTGAGTACCGTTTAAGAACCGTTTAGGCACCGGAACGTTTAAAAATACCGAATAGGTACTGGTATCGGATAAAACCCAACCGATACCCAACCCTACTTTTCAGTCGGCATCTAGTTCAGGTTCTTCCTATACTGGCTTCCTAAGACTGGTTTGTTGTTGGTATATTTGCATTCTTTGCAAGGCAAACAAAAAAATGTTGTGCACATAATTAAGCTCGAACCACTTAACAGTCAGACTCCATCCAACCTATCTGAAGATTTTGTTTTGATTTGTATTTCTGTATTACATTCCCAACACAGCCAAACATTACACCTTCCTGCCTGTTATGATAATGAGCTGTTCTCACATCGAGCAGAGGGGAAAATAAGATATGAATGAACACCCCCCACTGAAATTATCCACGTGATCTTGCAGTCAGAATCTGAACACAACAGTGTGCATTGAACAAGCATCCGTGTTCATGTTGAATAAAGCACTCTCTCTCTCCCTTCCCAGCATGCTTAATTAATCCAATTGAGCTGCTTAGTGTCTCATCAATAGCCATTGTTTAAAGATGGCTAGGTTATCCAGGCAAATCCCATCCGCTGAAGCCCGCTTCATTACCCGATAATACTCACGAAAGAGAAGGGAACTGCACTCATGCAGATTAAGGGAGAAGAGTTTCTCATATAAGCCTGCAGCACAAATCTCTCCAATCAGACAAGAGCGCCAGTTCATGGCTGCATTTATTGGATTGGAATGGATTTGATTGGGTGGCTTATAGTTTTAACACGCTGGAAAAAGACCGTCATGCTTTCTCTGGCTTTGCATGGTGCTGAGCTGGAGTGTGCATGTTTCGTGTGTTAATCTCTCTCTGATCTGGGTGAAACTGAACTTCATGCTAACAGAGAAACAAGAGGCTTAGAATAAAGAGAGAAACTATGATTGGAGCATTTCTGGACTCCAGAAACATTGAATGTGTGTCACATATTAAGTGATATGACGTCCATAACATACAGTCGTGGCCATGATGTAAATTTTGTGTTTCGCAAACTTTGCTGCTTCAGTATTTGTAGATTTTTCCCCCATGTTTCCATGGTACACTGGAAAACAATATTTCATAAGCTTTAATAACTTTTATTAGCATTTGGCAAAAACATTCACTATGCAAAGAGTCAACATTTACAGTGTTGAAGTCCTTTTCCCCTCCTTTTTCATAATCTCTGTAATTCATGCATGCTGGATATCAGCTTCTGGGAAAATTCCTGACTGATGGCGATGCATTCATCCCTAATAAGGGTTTGGAGTTGATTACAATCTTTGTGGGCTTCTGCTTGACCACTTGCCTTTTTGATAATATACTGTAGATGATTAATGGGATTAAGGTACAGGGAGTTGCCTGACCACAGATCCAAAATTTCAATGTAATCTCAGAGCCACTTCATTATGACTCTTGCCTTGTGACATGGTCTCCATCGTATTGGAGAACGCACAGATCATCAGCAAATTGCTCCTGGGTCTTTGGAGAAGTTATTGCAGGATGTTTTGATAAACTTTATTAATGACAGTAATTTTGGGCAGAATTGTAATAGAGCTCACTCCATTGGATGAACAGCAACCCCATACTTGGAAGGTCTCAGGATGCTTAACAATTGGCATGACACATGGCCTCACACATTCACCTTTTCTTTCTGGACAATCGACATTCCAGGTGTCCCAAAGAGTAGGAAGGGGGCTTCATCAGAGAAAATTACTTTGCACCAGTCTTCTGCTGTCCAATCCTTGTACTTTCTTCAGAATTTCACTCTGTCCTTGATGATTTTGTTGCAGAGAAGTGGCTTCTTTGCTCTCCTTCTTTACACCAGGCTATTGTCCACAAGTATTTGCCTTACTGTGCATGCAGATGAACTCACATCCATCTGCTTCCAATACTGAGCAAGCTCTGTAAGTTCTGGAAGCTTAGGGTTAGTTCACCCAAAAATGAAAATTCTGTCAGTATTTACTCACCCTCATGTTGTTCCAAACCTCTATGTGTTTATTTGTAAGAAAGTTGTAATCAAACAGATCTCAATCCCCATTGACTACCATAGTATGTATTTTATCCTACTATGGTAGTCAATGGGGATTGAGATCTGTTTGATTAAAACTTTCTTCCAAATATATTCCTTTGTGTTCAGTAGAACAAATAAACACATAGAGGTTTAGAACAACATGAGTGTGAGTAAATACTGACAGAATTTTCATTTTTGGGTGAACTAACCCTTAAAGTTCTTTTTTTTTGCCTAGGAAGCTTTTTGCAATTATTTAAAATCCATATGATTACTAATAATCTAGAAACAATCTGAATTAACAGCACAACAACTAAAGAAGTACATTTTCCAAAACACAAAATTTGTCACTGCCAATACTTTTGACAGCGTAATGAATTATGCTTAATTATTTTGCAGCATTATGATGCAAATATTTGTTTTAAGTTTGTAAGTGTTCTGAACCTGTATCTTTTTCTTGTTCTCTGTTAAAAAAATATATAATTAAACATCTTTAAAAAATAATTTAGCCCCAAGATATTGATATTAATATTAATATATTAATATGATATTATATATTAATATTACAGGGAGGTTCTGTTTGGATTTTTCACTGGTATTTTACACTTTGTTTCACTTGTACCAGCACATTTTCTTTTTTTATTCTTATAGTGTCACGTCATAAGTGTATCTGGTCTTGCAAAATTGACAAATTGAGATTTTTGTAGGTGAATTTATCTTGTTCACTTTTTATGGCACATTGTTTATAAGGAGACTGAATTAAAAACAACACCGTACTTCATTAAATATCCACACACTAAACATTAATGAGATGTTATTAACCTCATAAATATGCAAATAAGAACATTAGGCCAGAATGAACCATGTTAAACATGACCCATGGTTAACAACTTCAAATGCAATGAGCCCAATATTTTTACAAAAAAGAAAAAATGAGAAAAAAAACATCGAATACAGAATTATCTATCTATCTATTAGAATCTATCTAGATAAGAATCTATCTATCTATCTATCTATCTATCTATCTATATATCTATCTATCTATCTATATATATCTATATATCTATATATCTATTTATCTATATATATTATATATATATATCTATCTATCTATCTATCTATATATACTATCTATCTATCTATCATATATCTATCATCTATATCTATCTATCTATCTATATTATCATATCTATCTATCTATCTATCTATCTATCTCTATCTATCTATCTATATCTATCTATCTATCTATCTATCTATCTATCTATCTATCTATCTATCTATCTATCTATCTATCTATCTATATATATCTATCTATCTATATATATATCTATCTATATACTGTCTATCTATCTATTATTAGGGCCGGGACTGTTAAGACGTTAATTACGATTAATTAATTTACAGACTTTAACGCATTAATTAATTACACAAAAAATTAACGCATTTTAATCGCACATATTTTTCCACCGCGGAACATTTCTCTCTGGATTAGTTTCAGCGGACTGATTATACTGGAGCACCAACTAGCGTTCATGACTTTTTTTTTTACAGTCCATGCTTCAGACAACTAAACAACAAACCACAGTGAACACAGCTGACGAGACCGCTTTGGTTGGTCCAATGGATTGGAAATTATGTTATAAAAACGAACGGATGCAGGGTTTGACATTAACACCCACCAAATGCGGGTGGAGTTCACGCGTGGCGGGTAACACAGTAACTCCCACTAGCCACTTTGGCTTGTTAAAAAATTGTAGTCTTGTCAAAAGACATCTGACATAACAAACGAATTGCACGAACATTAGACACGTGGAGATTAAACTCGCGGGCTGGCCATCGGACTGAGGGCTGTTTTAGTCTGCCCTTAATTATCCACTTAATGTGATGATATAGCGATCTTTTTTAATAAGCATGAGAATCCAGAACATAGGCGCGTCTCACGCGCTCCTGTAGTGCCTCTGCGCGAGGGTGCGCGTGCCAAATATGACATTCCAGACTTTTGTCAAATGATCATCACACGCGACTGGTCGCGTGCACACACACATCAACACAGCGTTCAGTCAGTTCGGTGAGTGTGGCCGATATTTTATATAAAAAATAATCTTCATGATTAAGGAACACAGTGTCACTACTAGCAGGGCTGCCCTTATGTCACGTGATTATCACAACTATCTTTACAGACTTAATTCTATATTTTAATAAAATTAATCATGTCATGAAAGAAAGCAGGAGATGCATTTGTGGGAATAATCTGGGCAATAAACATGTAGGCCTATACTTGTTTCAGGTGGACATATCTCCAGTTACTCAGAGCTACCAGCTTCATGATGATAATTATTAAGTCTCTCTCTGAGGAAATGCTGAGGCAAAACAATCTACAGTCCCCAAAACTATGTCATATAGGCCTATATAAAGTTGTAATCCTGTTGCCTTAATTGTGGATTTTTTTCTTAGAAAAGATTATGTATTCTTTGGTCATTGTTACTAATGCAGATAATTGTTCTACTCTGTATTATTTACTGCTGTAAAAAAAAAGAAAAAAAGATGCAGTACTTTTATTATATACAATAAGAATCTATTGATGTGTTTATCTTAATAGACAACATGTTTTCAAAAAATGAGCTTTACAACCAGAGCTAATGATACAATTATTACATTTTAGCACATTTTAAGCCCCATTTAAAATGTGGCTAGTAAAAGTGCTGTGGCTAGTAATTTTGGAAAACCACTAGCTACATTGTCTAGTGAGCAAAAAAGTTCATGTGAAGCGCTGTATGGAAGCGTCATTAAGAGCAGGGTTGTGTGAAAGCTATGCAACAAGGAATTCGCATATCACATCGACCCTCAAGGTTCAGCCTGACGCAAAACATATCAATGGCTCTGGTCTGTTGGACTTGGTTGAACAAAAATAAACAATATTTTGTTGCTTAAGCTTATGTATTCAGTCATTATGCAATGTATACTAAAAATCCATTTGAAAAAAAAATCTTCTCACTGTTCTTAGTCCAAATATTTATGCGATTAAAATGGATTAATTTCGATTAATTAATTACAAAGCCTCTAATTAATTAGATTAATTTTTTTAATCAGAAGTCCCAGGCCCTACTATCTATCTATCATCTTATCTATCATCTATCTATCTATCTATCTATCTATCTATACTATCTATCTATCTATCTATCTATCTATCTATCTATCTATCTATCTATCTATCTATCTATCTATACTATCTATCTATCTATCTATCTATCTATCTATCTATCTAGTTTTTAAAAGTGGTGATGGCCGATTGGACGCTCCTTCTATGTGGTGCTGCTGGACTGAGAGTGAAATACCCACAGCAGTGCCAGGGCTGAGACTGGCATCACCACAGCAGGGGGAGGTCTGGAGCCCTGCTCCATCTGCTGCTGCCCAGGCGGTGTGCCCAGAATAGTGCCCTTCATACACACACTCATCCAGAGCATCTCCCATGTTATGAGCCCATTTTTCTGCCCTGTCTCTTCCTAAAATGGCGTCTTTCTCCCTCTCTGAGTTTAGTCTGTAGTCTCATTTTCTGTTCTGTTCATGTCTGTTAATTTATATTGCACATAGCTATCCTGAATTGACAATTATTAAAAAGCTAACACGGAAAATCCCCCTAAAGTCATATAGATGATTTAAAGAGTTTAGGAAGATTTGCTTTATAATTTAAAATGTCCTGTCCCACCTTTAAGTGAATCATTTGATACAATGCACTTATTGGGTACACACATGTTTTTACATTGTATTTGTATTTTTTACTAAACCTGTTACAACCTTAGCCGTTTTCTCCTCAATAGCAGCACAAATGTTTTACAAGACAATATGAACACAAAAAGTTCACTGTGTATTTTTTTGTGTTGTACAGAAACTTGTGTACAGTGACTTTTCCAAGTAAATGTTTTCCTACTGCTGAAATCTGTCATGCCAAACAGTGTCAACTAAAAAGTGAGAAAACACGTGAAATTTGTATACAACAAAATATTTGATAAAAAAAAATCTAAACATGTTGACCAGTGTATCTCACATGATGACAAAAACACTCTTTATTTGGGTGATATTGGCCACAAGTACTGACACCATATTTTTGAAGCATGAATTAAATGTTTTGGGTTAGTAACTACATTTTTCAGACAAGCAGAGTTATGAATTTCAAGAAAACAGTTGTGACAATTGAGTTTATAGATTAGAAAATGTTTTGATGAATTTCAAATCTTTGCTTTAATTTTTTAAAGCTGTCACTCACAATAGCCTTTGACCCTGCAAATGTGTGTGTACCTGCGAAACAATAAGAGACTAGATTGCTGGGATGTTCTGGGGTCTGGACATATCAGGCTTAGTCTTATCACACAGTTTCAAGGGTCTAAGGTTATGTGACTGCAATCGTTTGAGATCAACAGAAGTTCTTCTCTTCTGTGTTGGAGTAAAACACACACGTGGATGAGCAGATCTGACTGCAAGAGAACAGAGTGTGTTTGACAGCTCATTACTCGCCTGAAAGCCACATAGATCATGGTGTGTTTACCCGTCTCATTGCTTTGTCATTAGCGTGCAGATCGGCCAGTGAGAGGAGAGAGAGAGCGAGAGAAAGAGTAGGAGCCTGGGGCAGATCTGTCAGGCAGCGATGATGTATGCATGTGTGTGTTATGGATGAATGTCGATTCTACATTAAAACCCACTGAAGTGTGTTTCTATGTAAGGCACACAGTGGTTTAATAATTAAAGTAAATATATTTACATGCCTGTAAATTTACATGCAGTGTGAACGGGTAACACTGAGTATACAAGTAACACTTTTTTTCATGTTATTTCATCATCACATGCATATGGAGAAAAAAAGGTAGAAAAACAATTAAATAGAGGGACTAGAATAGAGGAAGTTACAGAATCTTGTTTCCGCCACAGTATAATTTACAATTTAAATATTAAAATAAATACTTTATATACATTTTTAAAGATAATTGCAGAATTTTTTTTTCACAAAAATCTCACAGTTCTGATTTATTTCACAGAATTGTAAGATGTAAAGTCAGAATTGCATGTTATAAAATAAGAGATTGTGAGAAATCGCAATTCTGACTTTATAACATGCAATTCCAACTTTATATCACACAATTCTAACTTAAAGGGCACCTATTATGCCCCTTTTGATGTAATATTGGTCTCGGATGTCCCCAAAATGTATTTGTGAAGTTTCAGCACAAAATACCCCACAGTTAATTTATTATAACCATTTGAAAATGTCATTTTTGGGGCCTGTTTTAAAAAGAGCTGTTTTGGTGTGTACGACCTTAAATGTAAATGAGCTGCATATCCCCACCCTGCCTTTGGATGAGGGCGTAACTAGCATACCTATGGCAGTCGGTCTAAGCAGAATGGCTGAGAGTGAGAGACCCGCTGTTTTGTATGTCATTCAGCCGTACATGTTTGAATCGGAATATATAAATAGTCTCTGATCAGACCCAGATGACGAAGAGACTTCGGCAGAATAAACACAAATGAGAATGGACCAGTGACGTCTCGGTATGGTTATTTGATACATTTATGTGTATAGAGTTGTAATCGCGTCCCCTTTGCAATAATGGATGTGCAAAACACACACACAGACACACACAAACACTAACGTTGGCGCAATTTTTTAAACTACAAACATACTGTGATAAAGTTTGCTATGTACAAGCGAAATTACATTTATGCGAGGGACCTGTTGCGTCATGTTTACATTACTTGTCATACAGGTGCTTCTGTGGCAAATGTGAGAAGATGGTAACTTACAGAACAAGAAAATATATGCAGTTTTTAATACAATATCTTTAAAAATATATATGTTTATAAATGTGTGGTTACACACTATACAAACAAGGTTTAAATTATATACACAGACATCCTACGACAACGACAGCAACTTTAGACACATTTGTTGTTGAATTGGCTGACATCGACTGAAATGACTATTTGCTCAAAAATCATAAAATACACTTACTGGAGGTGACGTTGGATCGCAAACAGTAGACGACGATCCACACTTGAGGATTAACTTTGAAGCAAGACCTGCTTTGAATTGACCCTCGTTCACAAAACAGTCAGTCAGAAAATGATTCGCTCAAACATAAACTTATTTACGAAGGAAAGGCGCCACTTAAACTTCCAAAATACAATACATCCACTGTGTTTTCAGTGGCTCTGATGTCGGAAGTAAGTGAAAACTACTATGAATGTCATTATTACATCCCATCCCACAACAGAACACTTATGTTTCCTAAGAGACATTACCGGCTGTCGTTAAAACATATGGAGGATGGTGTACAGATCACCGAAGGCGGGGTCTATGCCACAACCACACTGTCAATCAAACCCCTTGCTCAATTCTACGTCACAAAGCACTGAATCTTAGAACAGCTCGTTCTGAGACAGTGCATATGATTTATTGAGATTTAAAAAAAAAAACACTGGGTGGATTTATGTTCATACACCATGTAAAAGTGAATTTTGCATAATAGGTGCCCTTTAATAAACACGCAATTCTAATTTTATAACACACAATTGCTACTTTATATCACATAATTCTGAGAAAAAAAAGTCAGAATGGTGAGATAAAAATCCGCAATTACCTTTTTTATTTTTTATTCTGTGGCGGAAACAAGCTTCCATCGGAAGTTACAGAGCCTAAAGGGACACAGTGAAAAAAAAATGAGATGGATCAAAACAATAAGTCAATGCCTTTGCATTCCCCCTAAAAAGAACGTGTTCGAATGCAACATTTGCGAGTGAATGCAAAGTTTCCTGGGGGGATGCAAAGCGTTTGTGAGAGAAAGCAAAAGCATCGACCTGTTATTTTCCTTCCATCTCATTTATTTTTTATTTTATTTTATTAATTTTTTTTATTTTTTTGCCACCCTGTCCCTTTAAGGGAGAGGTGCCACCGAGAAGAAGAGAGAAGAGACAGACCTAAAATATTATAAAATGTTTTCAATTTAGCTAAAAGTGCTAAATGCCAAAAAAAAAAAAAACTGAAAAAGGCATCTGTCCACTGAATGTGACCCCCGATTCTCCTCCATGGCCATATGGGGAAAGTGAATATTTAAGACAAAGACAACAATAAAACTTCAGGTTACAGTTGCGCCCTTCCAACAATGAAATGGACTCGACTGACTTTCTGTCCGCAAACAAGCTAGAGTTTAGGTTTTTAACATTAATTCATTATTTTAAAAATTAAAAAAAATTATAGATACGTCAGTACTTCCTACATGATTCATGATACATGATCTATAGTTCATGTTCATTTCAAAATGATCTATGATCTGTGAGCTGGTGTAGAGTGAACAAACAGTGAACAATTGATTTTTAATAACAAACGTCAATAAATGCTGTAAAAAAAATATATGTTCTTTGTGGGAAGTTTAATTAACTAATAACAAATGAGACCCTACATAAGTGTTGCCATAATTTTTAATGGTGAGCTTTCAATTCTGTACATTGTTTAAATGTATGTGAACATATTTATTTATCTGGTTACTAACTACTTCCTGTCTTCTCTTTTTCTTCCATATGTGTCCTGCTCTACCATGTCATGTCATGTGATCTGCTCTGCAGGTAAGTGTTGATTTTTCCACCATAATCTATGTCAGCTCTGCTATTCATATTTACTTTAAAGACTGTGTTTTTGTTGGCACCTAAAGTCCTGATTTTTACATGATGCTCTGTGAATAATAAGATAAATAAGATCAATATTTAGAGTTTTATTCTATATATCAATCCCAAATATGGCAAATAATAGCAGCCATGCAAATGCTCTGCTGATTCAGCTTTGGATCTGCTTTGCTTCCGTTTGCATGAGTGTAGAGCAGGTGGTTTTATACTGTGGTTTCATACAGGAAACACTTCATTTGATTTGATCATTGTGTTATTGTTAAGTTTTGGTTTAAAGGAGTGTGTCTAGAGGTCAGGTGTGGATGAGGGTCAAAAAGCAGAAACTAATTGATTATTTGTACTTTTGGAAATTATCTTTTGGAAACATTTTCTTGTACTATCGCTTATAGTTGTTTGGCAGATGTGTTCTTTGACACACACACACACACGCACACTGTAGCAGCAGACAAGTTCAGTGTGGAAATGTCACTTGGCTGCTGTTATCCAAGTGATGTGTCTCTGTCACAGTGATAACACAAACCCACCTGTGCTGATCTCAGATCACATCCAAATGTATCTATGGCACTTCGACTGGATGGATACAGTTCCTTAAGAGACCTGTGAGTTTTGTGGTGGTGTGTTGGATCTGGAGCTCTCAATGCTGGAGTGTGTGTAGAGATGGTGAACACACAAATCAAAACTGACAGGATGGATCAGGAGGACAGAGATTCTTAGTAACAGGACAAGGCAAAAAAAATGTCATGTCATGAAAAGCACAAGAACACAAAAACATAAGAAACCAACATAAGACACAATGACAGTGTTGCAGACAATTGTGCAGCATGTACATCTCAGTAGTATTAACATAACTCTTAAATATGATTCACGCCTCATAAATATGACACATTACTAGCCTGTAGGTCAACTCCTTGAGGTCAACTCCTTGAGCTCATGACTGCCTAAGAAAGTTAACCTGTTATTTTTGCATGGTGTCTAAGTGAGTATACCAGGAAGTGATGTAAACAGAAGACACTAAAGACAAAAACATGTTTTTCATACACTTGTCAGTTTTGAGATTTGGCTTCCCTTAAATGTGTTGTTTCAGACAGGTGGGAAGAAAGCATCCAAAACACACTTTTACATATCTTTAAAGGTTGTTTTCTCCTTTCTTTCACATGCACTGAGTCATAAATCTCCACTTCAGTTGCATTTACATACAGCAAACTTTATAGACTTATTTCATCTAAATGCGATATGTTTTTACAGAGGGCTTTGTTCATATAGCTATCACTTGCCTGTGTGTTTGTTGTTGTTTTTCACTTAAAACATGGTGATTTGTTGTCATTATTTTTTATTTATTTATTTAAATCATTATGGTGAGATCCACTCTTGAAATGAAACAAGAATTTTTTTTTAATTGGCTTTATCTAATGGTCAGTTTTCTTTTGTTCTGAAAATGTATACATATTTCACTAGATATTATGTAGCATTTACATCTTTAAACATACACTTGAAAATAAAAATCCGTTAAATTTACAGGAAAACCCTGGCAGCTGTGGTTACCAGAGTTTTCCTGTTAAAAATGCGGTAGCAACATTTTAGGTTTTACAGACTTTGACCGTATTTACTTTTACAGCAATACCGTATTTTATTATCTGATATAATGTTAATTTACTGACCTTTTGAAGTATTAATATCTGTTTTGTTCAATTGTAATACACTGACTGCCAACAATCACAGCCGTAATGAGAGTCAAATGATCAATCAAAGCTCATCAGTAATCGAATCTTCTACAAGAAATCATGTAGAAGCTGCACAGTGTCATTCACACAAACATTAAACACCATCATGGTAACATGTTGAAATTTAAAAAAATGCAATAAGTATTAATTTAACAACATTAAATGTAACATAAAACCCTAATGTACATAACTGATTAGAAAAAAAACTAAGAAAATTATGAAGAAACAGTTAAAATACATTAAATGTGAAGTGTCACGCAGGGAATTGTGGGAATGTCAATTTACATTTTTTCACTGTAAATTATACAATGACTTCTTTTTCACTTCCAAAAACTGTAAATTTAACAGTATTTTACAGTAAAATTACATTAAACGTACCATTATTTATATCACAGTTATTTACCGTATATAGTAAGGAAACTTTCTGTTAACCAATTAACAGTTTTTCACTGTAGCATTTTTACAGTCTTTTACTGTTAAAATCACTGATAATTTTTTACAGTGTAGTATTTCAGTAAACTTGTAATAGAATGTCTTGATGTAATCAATAAACTGGAGAGTATGGGGATATCTAGTTATGTTTTATAGTTTATTAACCTGGATGTGTATTGCCTTAAGCAAGAAACATTTTAGAAATGCAAACATGATTCTGCTGGGGGTTCTAGATTCTAAAAACAATAATTCGTTCTAGAAAAAAAAAAAAACTAGAAAATATA